>PVHP010010626.1:0-47132 GCA_004024765.1 Zapus hudsonius | reverse complement strand
TTGTTGTGCCTGGCCAACACAAATTGCTACTCCCGGCTTCCAGATAGTTCCTGACTTCTTCAGGTCGAGCTCAGTGCTTTGATCTCTAAGTACCTCATGCTGAGTCACCTTAGCAGATTCCTGTTCTAGAACTCAGCACACAAGCACAAGGATCTTACACCTGTCTGTCCTCCAAAGGACCCCTGGAAAGCAGGGATGAAATTTACATATTTGTGAACTGCAGGTACAAGAGAAGGCACTCAACAACCTTTTGCATTTGGATGGGTAAATGAAAAACAATCAGCCAAGTATCTTCTTAGGCTCCTGCACTGTCCATTCCATGAGAACGGGAGCCATGTTCATCTCATTGATTCAGGGTCCTTTACAGTGCCAGGAACTCCATGTATATAAATGTACAATGAATTCACTGGGCAGTAGAGATCTTCAGGGGCTCAGTCCCATGAAATCCCACCCAGTTTCCAAGTCTGCCCCTTCAGTATTGATGGGCCCTTTTTGCTGTGGCCTTTCCTCATCATGGTATTTCCCCATTTGTCTCCAGGTTACTCTACTGTCACCCCTCCCCCTCCCCCACAGAGCAATATTTTCCACATCTTTTCATCCCTACCACCGAGTGCAATGTCTAGTACAGTTAGACCATCAATCCAGCTTTGGCAGCTGAACAGAGGCATTTCTGTTTCATGAATGAGGTTTTGTTTCTCTAGGACGAGGCTAGTCTTGGGTTCCTGGGAAGCAGCTGTGATACCTGGCAGAGGTGAAGAGGAGGCAGGAGATGTGCACATTGCTAGCCATTCACTGCACTCAGCAAAGCCTGAGGACCCTTGGTGTTGAGTGTCTGTCCTATGGCTGTGAGAAGGAAATGGGAGGGGTGAGTGGAGAGAGGAGCCGGGGGAGGGGAAGGGCAAAAGCCCTCATTAATCATGGCAGCATTTCCTAGGCTCATTAATTCTAACAGGATGAGCTGGGTTTGATTAATCGGGTTGTTAAGCAGCCATGTCAAATTGCTGATCAGGTAAAAGACATTACTTCCGGTCCCTGGTAAGTGTGCCAAGTGACAGCGAAGTCTGGACTCTTTGAAGAGCTGATCATGACAGGATCTGGGATTTCTACTTGGCTTGGAATGGGGACAGTTGGGTCTCACAAGAGCCCCTGAGTCACCATACACTTACTTATGGAAGGACGAAGCACGCCCTGGCTAAGGGTCGAAGAGACCCTAGCTGAGGTGCTTCTTTAGAAGTAGCTGGTTGGTCTTCCTGCACCCCACTTTACCTTGGAGCTGGATAACACAGAGGCAGAATGGGGATTTGGTTCCCGCACTCTGTAGATACTAGAAAGCAAGGACACTGAAACTGATTAAAAAAAAATTCTATCTGATGAGAAAAAGTAATCATGGATTTTTGAGAAAAAAATCCACAAAGAAGCTATTTTAACCTTAGCACTTGTGTGAATAATGTACTTATTGTTTATATTTTATGTACATTGGGAGGAGGGCCATGATCCTTTTAGAAGTTAGGACTTCAAAAATACCTTAGCCTTGGCCTTTCACTATCTTCTGGTCTTCAAGAACAGCAGAAATGGACTGACTGTCATCAAGATGGATTCATGTTAGATTTAATGAAGATGGTCCTTGAAATAAACATTGAAAGCTGAAACTGCAGCATGGGGACTGAGATGGCCGCTGCCCAACCCCTCAGGAAAATAATCTCCCAATGTAAGAGAGATTTCTATGAAAGAAAGATGAAATGGTCACAGAGCCAGCCAGTGGTGCTGGCAGAATGAGAAGCCAGGACTTTCTGACCAGTGTCAGCCTCTGGGTTTCTCTACACCAGTGACCCTATGCCTGCCCACACCTGTTCTGTCCCAGAGGAGGGAGGATTACTTCTGACCTAGCTTGGGCCCCTCAGCCACATCTCCCATGACTGTCCCTCTCTGCACCAGTACCCACTGTGTGTCACTGTGTCATTTCCAAACCCTTCAGGATTAAGCCTGCTCATTATATCCCACAACTAGGCACACCAGAGATGCATGAGAAATGTGTGTTTACTAGCTGGACAGGCTGAAGGGTGTAGGGAAGGACAGGACCCTTGGCCCAGCTCTTGTGGCTTCACCTTTTGGGTGGGGAAGACTATGATGAACTTGTCTCAGCCAGTGACCAAAGGGGCTCTGAACAAGAAGGGCACCAGGCACTCCCTCAGGGATCTGCTCAGGGCTTTGGGACTGGAGTCCACTTGGGAACAACCCAGATAAGAAAAATGGTATGCTCTCTAATCCCTTGGCCTCTAGGATACACAGATGTGGGAGCAGCTAAGCAGAGTGCTCTTGAAACCAGACACTTTGGTTTTAAATGTCTCTTCACTCCTTCCTGGCTATGCAAATTTAGACAAGCTCCTTAACCTCTCTGGGAGAGCTCTGTTTCTTTGTGCTCCCAGAGCAGATAACTCTTATCTCCTTAAAGGATGCATTAACTGAAATCAAGCATGCAGAGTGCTTGACACAGTCCCTAGCACAAGTAAATCCTCTTGTTAAGTTACAATCCTCTCTCTCTCTCTCACTCTGCTTACAAATAAATAAATACATATTTTAAAAACTATAATCCCAACTCACATTTCTATAATGACTTTAATTCATAATTTTTTTCCTATTATAACTTCATTTTCTTCTTATTACTCTAAGGTAAGGCAAATGGATAAGGAAGAAGCAAGAGCCTTAAGAAAAGGACCAACTGGGGCTCGGGAGATGGCTCAGTCAGTAAAGCCCTGGCCATGCAAGCATGAGGACCAGAGTTCAGATCCCCAGCACCCACGTACATGTGCAGTATGGTGGCTTGCCTGTAATTCTAGTATGCAGGAGGCAGGCACAGGGATCCCTGTGATAAGATGGCTGGCTAGACTGTCTAAAGTGATCATGTCTGGGATTAAATGAGTCACCCTCCCTTGGTAAATAAGGTGGAGAGAGATGGAGGAAGACACCCAATGTTGACTTCTGGTGCCACACACATCCTACACACATGCGCACTATATATACACATACATTCACACACACAAAAAGAAAAAAACAACAAAAAATGAAAAGGGTCAAATGAGCCAGAGATAAAGGATGGGGACACAGTTCTCCCAACTTCCAGCCCAGGACTGTCCTGTTACACTGTCCTTGGGTGACACTGAGAGGGGACATACTCTTTGGAGATGCTGGCCAGGGGAGGAGCACAGGCCCCTGGGCTAAGATCATGTAGAGACGGGGCAGGACAAGGCAATGTGGAGCCTGGGCTGTCACTCACTGATCTGGTGGAAGTTTCAAGAGGATGGAGTCTCCTCCTGTCAACGACACAATGAGCTGCAAGAAGCTGGTTGTTTCTCCATTCACAGAATTCTTTGTTTATTTTGGGCTTGTTTTAGTTTTTGCCTCTTTCAGTCTGAAGGTTGGCTTCAGGAGTCCTTAGGTTACCAGTTACCATGGCAAACATAGGTAAGCCAAAGATTTCTGCCTTCTCCTCAGAGCCAAGCATCCATACCACTGAAGGAAATAAAGACAGCCCACACAAGGCTGGAGTTTGCTGCTCTGGGAAATCAGAACAAAGGAAACAGTAAAAAACAAAACAATAACAACAAAAAACACATCAGTTTTGGGGTAGAGTTTAGGAACCTCTTCCTTTGTTGTGACTAATATGGTGATAAAGAACCTGTTTCTGATCCTGGACAGTCTTGGGTTTATCGAGGCTCTTATAATCGGTGTGACCTTGAGCAAGGGGCTTAACCTCATTAAGCTTTGTTCAATCATTCCTTTATTCATTCAGTATTTACTATGTTCCGGGTTCTGTTCTTGGTGATAGGTAAAAAGCAATGAATGGAACTGACTAAAATTCTCTAGTAGAGAAAGATAATAAACAAGATAAATAAACAAATTATGTGTACCTAAAATGCTGTTATGTATGGAGAAAAATAAACAGGGAAATGGAAAATGGAGGTAGATTGACATTTTAATCAATGATGGTGTGCAGGTTCCTCTTCATTGTCAACTTGGCCTGATTTAGAATCACCATGGAAACACACCCCTGGGTGTGTCTATGAGGATGGTTCTAGGAAGGCCTAAACGAAGAGGAAAGACCACCTGAATGTGGTGGTACCGAAAGCGAGACAGGAAGCACTGTGAAGAGGCCCATAAGAGATATCCATCTTGATTCCTAGCTGCCTGGGGGAGCCCTGCTGTCTGCAGGAGCTGTCAGAGTTGGAATTGCACAGGTGCATGAGTTCAAACCCAGCCCTTTGTGGACACTGAGAAAGCCTGGCTAAGCTGCCAGAAAGGATATGCACGGGCCCTTGGACCATGTGGGTGGTTCTGCTCCTCACCCTTTGGTTCTCAGACTGATCTCCCCCGACATTCCTCCTCCTGAGGCTGCTGCTAGGGCAGGAAAGGTGGAAAATGGTTTTTGTTTTCTCCTAGGCTCGTGGACTTTGCATGGACCCTTCTCCCAGGCCCATGAAATTTTAGACCCCATGGGTGCTCCTCTTCCTCTTCCTTGGTCCACAGACTCCCCCCTCCTGATTTCTGAATAAATATAATAATTTAATAATCATCCTTCTCAGCCTGATTTATCCAAGTCTTTGTTTAAATGCAGGCACAAGCTCAGGTTTGGGGTTTGCATTTGAACATACCCAAAATAATAAAACCCGTGTCAGTACCGTCTCATGGGCTGGAGTCCCAGACTGATAAACAGGAGAAAGCCAGCTGCGCACAAGCATTCATCTCTTCCTGCAAATGCAGCATGATCAACCGCCCTTAGCTCCTGCCGCCTCGTCTTCCCCTCTGTGAGGGTGGATTGTTTCCTCAAACTCTTCTTTCCCGAAGTTACTTTTGTCAGGTATTTTGTCGAAGCAACAAGAAAAGTGATATAGAAGACTAGTGAAGGCCTTGCAAAGTGGGTAATTGAGTCCAGATCTGAGGAAGGCAAGAGAGCAAGCCATGCAGATATCTCAGGGGCTAAGCATGCTGGGCAGAGGGAAGATCAAGTGCAAAGGCTCTGAGCAGAAACATGTTCCAGATAGAGAGAGAGGAAGGGATCCTGTGGGGATCAGAGGTGAGAGAAGGATCCAGAAAGGCCTGTTGACCATGCTATGGACTTGACATTTATGAATGAGATGGTAAGTCATGAACATTGTGAACAGAGAGAGTTGCAGAGAATCTCCTTGTCCTTAAGCTTACTGTCTTCAAACTTCAGATGGTGTCATCTGACCACGTGTGGCAGGGGCATGCTGCGTCTCTGTGGGGGACAGACTAGAAGGAAATAAAGACAGCACCTGGAGACAGGATGTTGTTTCCATAATCCGGGTCAGTCATGATCATGTTTCAGACCAAATGGAAATCCTGAGAAGTGGTTAGCTTCTTGATGTATTTAAAATAAATGGATGTTAAGATTGGCTGGCAGGTTGGATGTGGTATGTGAATAAAACAGCAAAACCAAGAATGGTGCTAATTTTGACCTGAGCAATGGGAAGGATGAGGAGTTACCTTTAATTGTGTCAAGATAGACCAGAGAAGAACAGGTTTGGGAGGAAGGATTGGGACTCAGGTCTGGTCAACTCTGGTACCTCACAGCTATCCACGAGGGAATGTCAAGCACTCCCTGCAAGGTGGGCACTAAGGAGAGGTCAAGTCTTGAGAGTCCCTGGCATGGAGACAGTATTTCAGTCCAACTCTAAGTGAAGTAACCAAAGTGATACGCATATGTCAGGCAAGGAAGGGACACTGAGGTTCATCTATGTTTGGAGGTCAGAATATGGGAGGAACAGTCAGGAGGGAAGCTTTGCCAAGTACGAAGAGAACATGTGCTCCGGAAGCCAAGGAAGAGCACAAACTATGTTAAGGAGAGTGGAAGCCACCAGCCCTGCAAACATTGTTGATGGATCCAGCTGGATGAGAACCAAGAATTAACTATGAATTTGGTCTGATTTATTGTTTTTTTTTAATTGAGTACTTAAGGGTCTGAGGTTGTATTAATGATCAGCAGGAGAATTTTGTTTCTATAGTCTAATTTATTTGAGAAAGAGAGAGAGAGTGGATGCACCAGGTTTTCTACTACAAATGAATTAACTCTAGACTCATGCATCACTTTATGCATCTGGCTTTACATGGATATGTGGAATTGAACCCAGGCTGGCAGGCTTGCAAGCAAGTGCTTTTAACCACTGAAGTATCTTCCCACCCCAGCAGGAGAGTTTTAGAGAGAATTTTATCAAACAAAATGGCTCATTTATGAAACCAGGGGAACCAGATAGTAAGAGAATATACTGTATGCTTAACATACTGTAAACACTCAACTTAAATGTAGTCTAATATCTGAGGGTTTAAAAGAGAGGTTAGCAAATCTCCCTGCCTCAAAGGCCAGCTGTTAACCATATTCAAATGTTCATTAGCTCCCTTCTTTCTGTAGCATTCTCTTTACAGGTGCACAGAAGACGTCTCCAGATGTTCTAACACCTGCAACCTCAACAGAGTGAGGCTAGCAACACTTGCCCCAAACCATTGCTCTGAAGCCAGTTCTTGTCACCAGACTCCCTAAAAGTTAACCACATCTCTGCACAAACTGGTGTCATCTGCCTTTTGTCTATTTTTCCACACATGGCAGCCTATCCTTCACTCCCCTACCTTTCATGTCCCTATAGAAGAGATGGCTTCCTGATTCCTCATTAGGCTATAAGCACAGAGCCAGAAACCCTACTGGTTTTGTCTCCACCCTCTTGCTTTAACCAGTTCCAGGCCACATTCATTGGCTGTGGTGGGGATTGAGGGCATGAAGAATGGGGTTTTATTTCCTCTCCGCTCCTGCTTTATGCTCCCACCCATGATGTGGAGGAGATGCTTGTTACGATAGAGGATGAGACAAAGCAGAGAAATCCATAAAAATTTCTCGAAGATGGAGTCTACACCACCTGCCTTGTGGATGTGCCACTGTGAGGACACTCGGGTTTAAACTTTAAAGTCAGAATTTCCTCTCCAGGGTGGAGGGTAGAGAGGAATAGGCATAGGAAGGAAAATGGAATCATTGGATTGAGAGGGAGAAAAAGAAGGATGCCAAAGAAGGTAGGGATTTTCCAGAGCCCAATCTAGACAGTGGAGACCTGGTAGGGACACGAAGGGACTGTTTTCTATCACTCCTTGGAGCCCTCTCAGCCTGAGCATGAGCACGACCAGACATCAACATGGGTTCACAATGTGGATTAGTCATTTGTGTAGCTGTGATCTATATTTGTGGAGAAGGGCCAGGGAAGGAAGAGACAGAGGAGGAGCCCACATGGGCACAGCGAATAGAGAGCTGAAGTTGGAGGACCTGGAGATCCAAGTGATCATTTTTCATTGTCCAGACTGTGGGAAGTCAATGAGTTCCTGTATCAGGATCAAGAGAGATGATTTGTTGTGAAGACCTTCTTGCTTGCAAAGACCATGAAGGATGAAGGGTGGGGTGTGAGTCCCGCCTCCCTACAGGATAGTAAGGGTCTCCCCCTTATCTATGGGAGGCAGGCTGTTTGGCAAGATGACCTCTGAAGAATCCCCCATGACCTGGGAATCCATTATTGTTCCCAGATAAAGCCAGCCTGAATTCTGTGCATTGTGCCAGCAGTTATATTTACTGAAGAGAGTTTTCCCCCTATTTTTTTTATTTTAAAAAATATTCTATTTATTCATTTCCAAGCAGAGAGATACAGGGAGAGAGAGAACCAGAGCCACCACCTTGTGGGTCTGGCTTATGTGGGTCCTAGGGAGTTGAACCTGGGGCCTTAGGCACTGGAGGCAAGTGCCTTAACCGCTGAGCCATCTCTCCAGCCCTCCCCCCTATTTTTAAGCTCTATCACCCATCCTTGACATTGACATTTTCCCTTCCCAGTCTTCTTAGTGGGACACGGCCACCCCTTGGCTTCAAGGGACTAACAGTGTAACAACATTGGCAGAAGAAAATCAGACACTTTTGTGAGATAATTTGAATTTTTAAAAGAAAGGACTTTATTACTAAGGTTAAAAAAAGATTCAAAGCCTTAATGAGCTATGGTTATCTACTAAATCCAATTAAGCACATAATTATTTCTCATTCTACTCTTATATCAGCAGCTTGCTTACTTATATACACATCCCATCTTCTCACATATAACCCACCTTCATCTTCATGAAAAATCTGCTAACTTGTTTGTTTATCAATTCAAAAAGAAAAAAAGGAATGCAAAAAGAGACAAGAAAAGCAAACAGACCCCAACCCTCCAAACCGTTATTTCCATTTTCATGTTAATTACTTTATTCCTGCTGTGCTTTCTTCTCTATAATTTAACTGGTTTAAGATAAATGTACCTATTCCCTCTAACTGCCTCTAAATTTACTCAACTGGTACGAGAGAGAACTTAACCTCATAATAATTGAATTTAAATAACACCCAATTCTAGGAAGTCAAACATGATCTGCATAGTAAACAAACCACACTATTTGAGGGCTGGCAGGAAGAAGGAAGGTCATGCTTAATGTGTATATTCATAATCATATCCGTATTTCTAACTACCTAAATGTGTAATATAATGTCCACTTGTTCTTTGCTCATCATTACCATCACAGTCGTTACCAAAGAGCTAAAATTAAAGGCTTATCTGCTCTCACTCTTCTGCCTGCCCCAATAGAAAAACAAGTTTAGATAAATCCTGAGTAGCCAAAATTGGGCTATTTGCATACAGTGAGCTGGGCCTGTTTCCAAGGTTCTAAGCCTCTAGGCTGAAGTTTCAGGGATGCCAGATCACTGTGTTCTTGTTTTGTCCCAAAAATCAGGCCAAGACCAGGCCACAAATCATCAGGCGAGTTAAGGGGAAATTTTGCAGTTGTCCCCTTGGGTCAGCCCTCTATGCTGCCTATACGCTAGCCAAAGGGATACCTAGCCTCAATTGTGTAAAATTCCCATGATGATCTTTGAAGGTGCTATGGTGAAATTCTCCCAAAATTAGTTTTGATTCACTGTAACAAATGTATCATTCAGGGTACTTAAGGGATACAGTGATGTTGTTGGTGCAAACAAGCTATGACGCGTCACACTTCGGGCACTGCCGACCGCTTGGAGGCGCCGCAGATCACACCAGACTCACAAAGCACGGGAGCAAGCCCAGACCTGTCACTTCTGACTGGTGGCTGTGAGCTTGAGTGCACTGCACCTTGAGTCACTATTTCTGAGTCGAGGTTGTATCAAAACCACGTGGGGGCTGGAGAGATGGCTCAGCGGTTAAGGCATTGGGTTCAATTCCCCACTGCCCATGTAAAGCCAGATGCATGCATCTGGAGTTTGTTTGCAGTGGCTGGAGGCCCTGGCACCCTATTCTCTATCTGTCTTGCTTCTCTCTCTGCTTGCAAATAAATAAATAAAAATATTTTTTTAAAAAACCCATGTGGGAGACTTGCTCAGCATTCCATGCTGACAATGCTGACTTCCCTCCCAGGTGCGGATGCCACAAAGACTTGCTCTTTGCTTCTTCCTTTCCAAGTATCTACTTTTTTTTTTTATTTATGAAAGAGAGAGAGAGAGAAAGAGAGAGAGAGAATGGGCACACCAGAGCCTCTTGTAGCTATGTACATCTGGCTTTATGTGGGTAATGGGGAATCAAACCCCGGATGACAGATTTTGCAAGCAAGGACCTCTAACCACTGAGCAACCTCACCAGCACCCAAGTCTTCATCTCTCGAAGCAAGGTTGGCTAAGACTCACTTTGTGAAATGCTGGACGAGGTTCTTTAACAAACCCTCTTGTATTACTTTGAGACTTCTATGTATACAAAAATTTTTTTAAAGTACCAAGCACTAAAATGTATTGAGTATTCACTGTGAGAAAGAAAGGGGATTAAATGGTGGATGTTTACAGACACCAATCTTCTTTCCCTCTCCTGTTTTGTTACGTTGCAACCTTATGTGTTCCTGGGAACAAACGAAAGCTTTGGGATGCCTGCAAGAAAGAAGGGGTTGCAAAACCAGGACCAAGAGCCTAAGAAGCAGGAGGGGACAGAGGGAGCAGACATGACCAAGCGCACAGTATGAAGCTTACTTCCGGAGCTGGGAGGGGCTGGAAGTGGGAGTCTTAAAAGCCCTCTTCCCCATCCCCACCATCTGGTTAGATTGCTCTCAATATATTCTCGTATGGAAATGTCAGCGAAACCCATTAATTTGCATAATTAATATGCATTGATAATTATAATTAAGAAAAAGTTTAGCAACAAAAGAGCAGGAGAGGGGAAAGAAGATTTTTGCCCTGTAATTTCTCTCTGCCATTTTTATTTTATTTATTTATTTTTAAATATTTATTTTATTTATTTGAGAGAGAGAGAGAGAGGTCTCCAGCCACTCCAGACACATGTGCCACCTTGTGCATCTGGCTTTATGTGGGTATTGGGGAATTGAACTTGGGTCCTTCTGCTTTTTCAGGCAAACGCTTTAACCTCTGAGCCATCTATCCACCCCTCCTCTGCCACTTTTGAAAGAGATTGTGATAAAGGTGTCTGTTGTTTCCCAGTTCTTCCTGTGTGTGGGACTTCCTTTCTTCCTCATATTGGGCTCATATTATATTTAATTTAAATCCTTAAACCTGGTGCTGGCCTTCCCAGGCATTGTGCAGCGGGGCAGCACTGAGCTAGAGGCCTTAACTCTCTCCAGGTTCTGTGCTCCAAGGAGCATGTCCCATGTCCCTGTGGGATGGGGATGCCCGTGCCAGAGCCTGCTGCAAATCCAGCCCAGCTCTTTTCACACTTCTCAAGGGAGTGTACTATTCCTGAAATCTTGGCTTCAGCTCCCTGTCAGCAGAAAGCCTGCTAAGTGAATTTGAATGACTCTGGCATGTGAATAGACTCTGGTCTGTTGGCTCCAAGCTTCTGCTAAGCTGCTCCAAGTGGCTGTGGCTTCTGTCATCTTGGCAATTATCTTTTCTGTTTCAAAGAATTCTATATTCTTCCCTTCTGGAACTGGGAAGGGCTAGAGGTGAGGGTCTTAAAAGCCCCTTTCCCCATCCACACCCTCTGATTAGACTCCTCCCAATTCCAACAGTCTCTCTGCTTATGAGAGGCTCCCTCCCAGTTTTCCCTTCGAGATCATTGATACAAACCAGTGTGGGACAAGTCCAAAGGTGACAGAACATCCTGAACTGTCTGTCCATTGTAGGATGGGAGATGTTTACAGATGAGCACTGCTTTTCTCTAAGGATTGGGGCCATAACCCATGGCCTTCTTTCAGGAAATGTTCAGTAGCGTTGAACGAACCAGCTCTCAGCCCTGGTACGGAGAGCCCAAGATACAATCTCACAGGACACATATTCCCAAACCCTCGAGACTCTCAGCTGTTGCCTAAATTTCACTTAATTAGGGGCTGGTATATAAAATACCATTCCCCTTGAAAAGCTTTTTGTCTCTGTCAGATGACCGAGCAGTTAAGCAAGTTGTAACTTACAGTTTTCAATAGTGTCCTGGGATTTAGTGACCCAAATCCACATTCCTTCCCCCACCAGACTTTATGGTTGTATAAAACGTTATTAATTTTCCTCTCAGCCATCATCTGTCTACACTAAAAAGCTCTATTTTTAGATCTCATCCTCATGTCATTGATCATTTCCACCATGCATTTCTAGGTCTTTGCCAATCTTAGTCTTCAAGGTAAGCTTTCCTGCTATATAAAATAGTCAGGATGTACCTGTCCAGAGGCTGGGGTGGGAGAGGAAAACCATGTTTCTCTCTCTCTCTCTCTCTCTCTCTCTCTCTCTCTCTCTCTCTCTCTCTCTCTCTCTCTCTCTCTCGTCTCTCTCTCTGTCTCTGTGTGTGTGTGTGTGTGTGTGTCTGTGTGTGTGTGTGTGTGTGTGTGTATGTGTGTGTGTGCGCGCACATAGACGTGGAGGTCAGAAGACAATCTCTGGACTGAATTGACTGAAAATGAGCCCCAGAGATCTTCCTGTCTCCACTTTCCAACAGCTGGGATTATGTGCCACCATGCCCAGATTCTTTTTAAAAAAAAAAACAAGGGCTTTGGGGATTGAAATCAGGTGTTCCTGTTTGAAAGGCAAGCATTTTACTGGCTCAGCCATCTCCCCATATCTAGCCCCATATCTTAAAAACAAGTAGAGATTGATTATAAATTAAAATTTCCTCACAACTACATCCCCTTCTCCCACACATAAATTTCCCCAAATCAGAAGCATAATAAACTATTTTTAACTTGTGTCTTCCATTCATACTATGGTATGAAAAAATTCTCTCAGTGAGTTCAGATTTTCACTGATGATATCCACGAGTATCCTTAGAAGGCAGTCCTGGAAGGAATCCTGAATTCATGGGCATTTTTAAGGTTGTTGATACATGTTGTCAAACTGGCCTTCAGAACAGATGACACCAAGTTTCATCCGTATCATCAGTCAGTATTTGCTGCTCTTACCCCATATTCAAAGTCTTGTTCATTCTCTATATTCTCAGAGGTAAACTGTCATGGCTCCACGGCTGTGATCTGAGAAGGACGGCTCAGAAAATCTGGATAGTCTATGCTTTCCATCTTTCTTTGCACTGTAGGGAAGGAGCAGACTCAGTTGCAGGATGGAGGCAGAGATTAGTGGGGAACACTAGCAATACAACTGAAGAAATTCTGGAAGAAATGGCGACAGAGAGGCTTAACGATCCTGGGCCATTAGTAGAATCATCCTCCCATGGTAGCTATATGGCCTTAGACAATTTCTTCAACCCCAGATTTATTTAGTGTCATTATTTGTAATAGGACAGAGTTTTTTTTGTTTTTGTTTTTTTAATTCCTCATTATAATATATATAAAATGTCTGCCACCTGATAAAATTCCACTTCTAATCTGGGTGTGGTGGTGCATGCCTTTAATCCCAACACTCAGGAGGCAGAGGTAGGATGATTGCCCTGAAATGGAGTCTAGCCTCAGACTACATAGTGAATTCCAGATCAGCCTGGGCTAGACCCTACCTTGATAAACAAACAAAAAATTCCATTTTTACTGATTTCTTTCTCTCCTTCTTTTCCCTCATTTGAACGTTCTGTCTTACCTTAAGCAAATTATATATATATATATATATATATATAATATATATAATATATATATGCAAGCAGAGAGAGAAAGAGAGAGAGAGGGAGAGAGAGAGAGAGAATGGGCACACCAGGACCTCTAGCTACTGCAAACAAACTCCAGAAGGTGCATGCACCACTTGGTGCATCTGGCTTAGATGGGTACTGAGGAATTGAACCCCAGTCATTAGGCTTTGCTGGCAAGTGCCTTAACCACTGAGTCATCTCTCCAGTCCAAGCAAATCATTCTTATGCATTACTTTGTACATTTAAAGCTGTAATTTAGCACTGGGTTTCTGTTGAATCCTCACCTCTTAGTTTGTGACTTACAGGCTGAAGGGAAGATGCAGCTCTGAGCCTGGGAAAATATTTTAACACAGGGACTTACCCAGGATAGCACCTCAAACACCTGGGAGAATGTTTTACATATCTAAAGGACCCTATCTCTGATAAGGCCCTTTTGAAGAGCTCTGTAGCCAACCCAATCCACATTTATATGGTCACTTTTTGTCCCTCAATAGACAGCCCCCTAGGGAAGCCCAGACCCAGTCTTAAAAAGAGTCTGCAGAGAGCTTTTGTGAAAACTGGACTTCAGGGCTGAAGAGATGGCTTAGCGATTAAGGCATTTGCCTGCAATGCAGAAGGACCAGAGTTCGATTCCCCAGTGCCCATATACAGCCAGATGCACAAGAGGGCGCATGTGTCTGGAGTTCATTCGCAGTGGCTTGGAGGCCCTGGTGCTCCCATATTCTCTCTCTCTCTCTCTCTCTCTCTCTCTCTCTCTCTCTCTCTCTCTCTCAAATAAAAAAAAACTGGACTTCAGATATGGCAGTCCACTCTCTGCTCCTTGCCAAATAAAAGTATCCTTGTCTGAACTCAGTCTGGTCTATCTTCTGCCTCAATTTTTCCAACACAGGCTCTCATTTCATCCCATTCATATGGAGTTTGGATAATAATGGAGCCTAGGAGCCTCTCCTCCTTTATTCCTGGACCATCCAGTCCAGAGGTGATTGCTTGGCTCTCTCTTCTGGCTCCACTATTAAGAGTGAGGCACAAAGGGTTAACTGAATTAACTGAGGATTCTGAGTAGAAGGAGTGAGAAGGGAAACCCACATCCTAACTTAATGTGGGCTTGGGGATAGAATAAGTAAGCAGTCTGGCCTCTCCGTCACTAATCAGGCTTTAGAGAGACATTAATTGCATCCAGCCAGTCCTGCTGGGGAGACCCAAAGCTGCCAGCTCCCTTGCTGGGAATGGAATAGAATTGTAATTGGCTGTGAAAGCATCATGGCAGGCGGTACAGAGAAGGGTTGGTCTTTACCCCCAAAGCAGGTGAGAGAAGTTTAGAGGGAAAGGCCCCAGGGAGGTGCGTGGTAGCAAGGATCTGCCACATTTAGAGGTCTTCTGGGATGCCACACTCCAGGTCCACAGCTGGACTCTGGCCACAGTAAAGGACCCTCTCACACAGTGCACTTGGGTTGTCAACACAGGAGCACCAAGCCTAAACTTGTCTCTGTGCTTCTTCTGACTTCCCGAGAGAACTACTGTTACTTGTACAACGAATCTTCTACTTCAGAGAACTCTTCTCGTGTAACTTCACTCCCAGAGTGTGCATGTGTGCCTGTGTGCCAGCACAAGTGTGTGCCTCTGTCTGTCTGTGTGGTTTGGAGCAACGGCACAGCATCCTCTGCACATTTATTTCAGAGTGATGTTAAGATTTTCTCACTTAAAGAAATGACTCGATAATATTTGCTGACAACTTGTGATCTCTCATGGTAATGTGTGTTCTTTCTGTTATGGCAATTCCTGGAACACATATAATAAAGGATGACATGTGAAGGTCATTAGATGTGACGATGGAAAACAGGACTATGCAAGTTTTCTAGCATGAACAGTACAGTGTGTGATTTCCATAGACTTAGGAATTATCTAACTATGACCGTCATGCAGCTCCAGAGACACCCCCCCTAGAGTGGGAGGTGTCTATCTAGAGCTAAAACCTAAGTGCTAAAACTGATTGGTCAGATATAAACCAATCAGCTGTCTCTCTGACTCACCTGGGAAAAACTTTAATTAACTTTCCTAGAAGAAAGCGCTCTCTTCCCCACATGGCAGGCTGGCAAACGGACCTCTGACTCCCCAGGGACCGGTAAGGTATCCTCAGCCTCCACCACAGCCTGTGGTGAGGGGCTGGATTTCTCTTCCATCTAAATCTTTTCTTCTCATTATCTTTCCCCTTTCTGCTTGTTTAGCTGAACAGCATAAGTTCTGTTAAAACTCTCCACATTTTCTCCCCACACTGGTGGCTGGAGAACTCTGTAACTCCCCATGTTCCCTTAAATAATAAAGTCTCCCACTATATCTTGTTGTCTAGGATTTTAATTCTTTAACTTTATAGACAAGAACTCGGGTACTCCTTAAATTTTGGGGTTGTTGAGGTCACCTTTCTAGTTGCTGTGCAGAAAGAACCCAAGCAAAAGTGGCTTGTGGAGGAATGGGTTTATTAGGCTTACAGACTCAAGGGGAGACTCCATCATGGCAGGGAAAATGATGGCATGAGCAGAGGGGTGGACATTACCTCCTCCACAGACTGGAAACAGTGGCAGGAAGGTGTGCCAAATACTGGCAAGGGGGAGCTGGTTTATAATCCCCATAAGCCCGCCCCCAACAACACAGCTCCATCAAGGTTGTAAAATCCAAACTGCCATCAGCTGAGGATCGATTATTGAGAACACATTCATTTGTTTGTGGGGAACACATGAATCAAACCATGACAAGGGTGCACTGGAATTTTTGCTGGGTGTTATCTAAATTCTAACCCCCAGAGCACCCCATTTCATAACCTTGTTGTGTCTTAGTTTCCTCATCAATGAGGTGAGGACCATAGTAATAGTTATCTAATAGAACTGTTGAAAAGAATAACAGACTGTAAAGTGCAGAATGCAGCAGAGCCTTGATAACTATGTTTTCATAATTACTTGTAGGGAAGAGACATGAGGACAAAACTAATAATTAATTCTCCAAGAATCTGTTGGCTGAAGGGTGTAGTGAAACTTGTGGCAAAAAGTAAGGTAGAACAAATGATGCTTTTAGACACTTAAATTTTTTTCCTATTTTATTATTTCTTTATGCTATGTATGTATGTGTATGTATAGTGTGTGTGTATTTGTGTGCATGTGCACATACACATGTGGAGGTCTGAGGGCAACCTCAGGATGTTTCTCCTCTCCTTTCACTTTGAGACAGGATCTCTCTTGAGCTGCTGCTGCTTGTGAGCTTCTGGATTCTCCTGGCTTCACCTCCCGTTGCTGAAGGTACATTGGGATTTCATTTACTACTTTGCATCTGGCTATACATGAGACTGGGGAGGATTGAACTTGGGTCCACAGGTTGCAAGCAAGCACCTTTAAACACTGAGCAATCTCCCCAGCTCCTCAGACAACTGTTTTTATGCGATGAAAACATGGTAAAAATTCAGAATTTTCTCTCAACAGTAAAGCAAACTTAAAACTCACCCATCATGACTCAGGGAACTTTGTGAAAGAGGGGGTTAAAAGATTATAAGAGCCATGGTGGGGGAGAATATCCAGAGACATTGCCCCCCCTCAACAGTGTGCACACACGCACACGCGCGCACATACACACACAGACTGGCTACTGCTTGTACAATTTGTAACCCCTCCCCATCCCATAGACCATTCCAGCAATCCCACTGAGGAAGGCCCTCAGTAGGTTGGGGGCAGAGAGGAGGGAAATAGGGGTACTGTCACAAGACTTGTTCATACAATGTTTCTAATTATAAACTATAAATAAGTTTTTAAAAATTCAGAATTTCAAGGAGACTCTACTTCATTAATACTTTAAAATTCAAAGCAGCGAACCATCATTTATAACTACGAAGCAGTTTATTTTTATTGTGCATCTTGATTTTTATTGTCCATTTTTATTGAATGTTCATCATAAATTCAGTTAGGAATGGGATCATTAAAATAGTATTTTATAATTTATAAAGATATGACAAGCTCCTAATTTGTATCCAAAAAAAGAAAGGATAGAAAGAAAGGAGAGTACAATTAATTTCACTTTCCCTTTCAGTGTCCCTTTTCCCATTTATCCTTCATGAGGAATAAGACATCTTTCACCTGACATATGCTCAGAATGAAAATAGAATAGTCAGAATAGAAGAAATGGCCAAGCATAGCACCCTCTGCATCACAGCAAGAATTTCATCTCCTACAAAAGCAGAAGAAAGCCATTGACCTTTAGGAGAAAAAGCCCAAGGAACATGGCATCGGTTCATGCTCATTGAAGAGAAAAGCAGCCCTTTCTAATCCAGGCATGATGATGCATGCCTGTAACCATCGCATTTTGGGGGCAAGACAGGAGGGCCACAGGTTTAAGGCCACCCTCGGCTCTATAGTGAGACCCTGTCTCCAAAAAGTGGAGAGAAAGAATATGCTAGGGAGACAAGGCTGGGAGAGGAGATCATGTTCGTGTGCTCAGGCTCTCAGGCCACATCTACCCCAGGCAGGTCACCCTTGCTTGGGAAATAAGCAGGATGGCCATTTAAAGAAGTTACTCAAGGCACAAATCAGCTCAGCCTTTCAAGCAATGATTTTCTTCACACCTCCTGGTTCTGTACTAGGTTGGAGCGGGTGTGTGTGTGTGTGTGTGTGTGTGTGTGTGTGTGTGTGTGTGTTAGGTGAACCTTTTAGGTTGTCTGGAGTGCTGAAACCAAATGTGGTTGGAGCACTTGGGACCTTTAGAGTACTGATGCCCAAAGTGGGCAGAACTCTGATGGCATGAAGGATAAAGAAGAAACTCTGACAGCATAGGATTGATAAATTGTCATTGTTAACTTGGTTTAGAATCACCATGGAAACTCATCTCTATATATGTCTAGGAAGGTGTTTCCAGAAAGGTTTAACTGAAGAGAAAGGACACATTCTTGAATGTGGGTTGACTCATGGGTTGGGGTCCAAGACTAAATAAAAAGGTACTGTAGTTACCTTCTCATTGCTGGGACCAAACACCCAACCACAAGCAGTTTATGGGAGGAAAGGGTTAATTTGAAGCTTGCGATTTCTAGAGGAAGTTTCACCAAGGCAGGAGTAGCATGGCACAAACAGGAAGCTGTCTCTATCTGGGCGGAAGTAGTCCAAGTGAACTACCTCTGTCAAAGGAGAGCTGTGTAAAAACACGTTAGAGCCTGACCCCAGGAGCACACCTCCTCCAGCAAGGCTCCACCCCCTAAATTGCCACCAGCTGTGGGTCAAGCATTCACAACACATGAGACATCTCCACGGGGACATTTCATCAAACCACCACAAACTAAGCATTGGCATTGGTCTCTCTCTGTTTCCTGACTGTGGACAGAATGTGGCCCATGGCTTCCTGCTCCTGCTACCATGTGTTCCCTGCCCTGGTGAGCTTCGTCCCCTTGAACTATAAACCAAAATAAGTTCTTCCTCCTTTCAGTTGTTTCTGGTCAGGTAGTTGTCACAGCAACAAGATAAGTACCTAGGGGATTGGGAAGATGGCTGAGTGGTTTAAGGTGTTTGTTTGCAAAGTCTGCTGGCCCATGTTCAATTCCTAAGCCAACTATATAAGATGAATGTAAAAAGTGTTGGGTGCACATGTCTGGTGTTTGTTTGTGGTGGCAAGAGGCCCTGGTGCTCAGCTCCCCATGTGCAAATAAAGTAAAGTAAAATAAAATAAAATAAAGCAGATAAGTAACCAATATGAAGCATTTGAGTGAATGACTCTCAGTCCTCCCCTGCCACTTGGGCAGGGTTATTTCTCTTTCTGGGACTGCTATTTATTCATTGGTTAAAAGGGATGTGTTAGACCCACCAAGGCTCAGGGATTATTGTGGAAGAGGGGGGCAAAAAGATTGTAAGAGTCATAGGATGAGTAGAAATATTCCAAGTCACAGCTCCTCCCAGAGATTGGCAGAGGCCCTAATTACCCCACAGGTAACACCAATGACTCCACTGAGGAGGACCCTTAGGAAAATGGGGACCTGGGGACCAGGGAGAGGGGCGTCATACTAGACTGTGTAAAAATAATACATATACACTGCTGGGACCAATCATCTCTGCTAGTCTTTGGCAATTTATAATTTTTGGGTTTTTTTTTTAAGGTAGAGTCTCGCTCTAGCCCAGGCTGACCTGGAATTCACTATGTAGTTTCAGGCTGGCCTTGAACTCACAGCGATCCTCCTACCTCTGCCTCCAAGTGCTGGGATTAAAGGTGTGCACCATCATGCTCAGCGGTTTATGACTTTTTAAAAAATATTCTAGAGATTATATAAAAATTTCATAGATGAAAAAATGACCTAAGACGAGATTCCAGGAATTGTTTGAAGATAAACTAGTCTGAAGCATAGAAGTAGAAGCTTTCTGTAATTGAAGTGAACGACTTCATGGCAGCTCAAGTGGTCACCTGGAAATGACACCCCAAATCACTGCTGCTTACCTGAGAACCCTGAAATAGAGGATTTAAAGAACAGTTTAAATTGTTCAAATGTAACAGCCAGAAGAGAAGGGAAGAGGGGTGGGGAGAGGAGAGAAAGGGAAGAAGGGAGGGGAAGAAAGGGAGAGAGAGAGAGAGGGAGGGAGGGAACCATGAGAAGATTGGAGTCCTGGAGTACTGGAGTGGAAAAGTTCCATAACTGTTGCTCACTCAAAATCACTTTTTTTTTTTTTTTGGTTTTTCGAGGTAGGGTCTCACTCTAGCCCAGGCTGACCTGGAATTCACTATGTAGTCTCAGGCTGGCCTTGAACTCATGGAGATCCTCCTACCTCTGCCTCCCGGGTGCTGGGATTAAAGGTGTGTGCCACCATGCCCAGCTTTTGAAATCACTTTTGAAAGCGTCTGATTCACTTGCTCATGGCCCAGGTCACTAAACACGCTACACAGAACCCCAGCCTGGGCTCTGAGGTGGGGACGCAAGCACTCTAGACAGTGAGCAGCAGCCTGTCCACTGTAGGAAATCAGCTCCCTGTGGTCTTTCTATTATAGCAAAACAAGTGTGAGCTCACTGCCCCCTCCCCTATATTCATTGTTACATTCTGCAGACATTTGTTTGCCACAGATGGCCGGTGGTGGCATAGCATGAGGTGAGAGATGACCATAGCTTTGAAGTCCTGTGAGACAAAAGAAGGATTTGCTTTAACTGTGATAAGGAAGTTAGGAAAAGATGAGGCTGGAGGATACCTGGGGAAGACTATCTGAACTTCCTGGAACCCATTGTAAATGTGTGAGTTGCTAGGTGCTTATAATTTACATGTCCAGTGTCAGTACACATCTCTGTGCCCTACTATCAAATCTCTTTGTAACTGGGGTTCGGGCCAATGCTTGGACCGTTCAGGCTTGGGCAGGGCCCAGGTGTAAAATTAAACTCCCCTCTCCTCTTGCTGTGAAGGCTTTGTCTGTTTGTCACTGGGTATTTCTACAACATTTCCTCTAAGACCACTTAGAGGAAAAGGTAAGTCAATCAAGGTTCCAGACTTGCAAAACCGATGCCAACATCCCCAAGGGAAAGAAAGAAATGTTTGTCACAGGGAGAGCAAATACAATGGCTTCCCTCAGCCCATCCTTGAAGACTTTAACCCTCAATCAAAAACACCAGGGAGAGATGGAGATGGCTGGAGAGATGGATTAGTGGTTAAGATGTTTGCCTGCAATGCAGAATGACCCGAGTTCAACTTCCCAGTGCCCATGTAAACCCAGATGCACAAGAGGGTGCATGTATCTGGAGTTCATTTACAGTGGCTGGAGACCTTGGCATGCCCATTCTCTCTCTAATAAAAAAATAAAATACATTTTAAAAAAAACCAAACACCAGGGACAAGAAAAATAGAGGAGAGGGAGGTAGAGGAGAGGTCCATGGGACAAAAGAACCAGCCTGGGATGCTTACGATCTGTCAAACACACCAAGAGAAGTGGTGGAAAGAAGGGACCCGCCCCTCATTGCCCAGCCATGGTGGTACACGTGCACACATAGAAGCAGGATGTGGCACTCAGTCCAGGGTCACCACGTACTGAGTCCGGGGTCACCACGGTGACCATGAGGAAACTTAGCACTTGTGCTAGAGGCTGTCCTGCATGGTCCTGATATGAAAGGAAATGGAGAGCTGAATGTCATTGTCAACCATTTTCTTGTGCTCATTTCTTCCCTCTGTGCCAGAGGCCTACAGGAGAGAGTGACAGGGTGCAAAGCCCAAAAAATGAGGAGGCAGAAGGACCAAGCACCTCCTGTTGACTCTCATTAGCTAAGCATGCTCTGCTCTCCCCAGGATGTCCCAACATATCTACCTAGACACACCTCACATTTTTCACACTTGTCACTGTTATCATTGTCAAAATCCACATCACCATTGAGCAAATGGTTTGATCTCCTCATTTGAGCTTCCGGGACATTCTTCTGCTTCCATGTGCAGAGCTTTAATCAGAACTATAGCTACACTAAAAAACTCTCATTGAGAATGCGTTTTTCCAATGAGACTTCTCCTAAATCAATTTAATTGGTGATCAATCTTTTTTTTTAAATCTAGGATCGTTTATACTGTTTCCATGTTTCCTATTTTTTTCATTTAATGTTATTGAAACTTTTTGAGGTAAATTATATTGTGAGCAAAACAAGTATTAGCTAATATATTTGATGAGTTCATCAGTTTTCAAGCCATATTAAAATATACTAATTTCAGTTCGGTCACAGAAGACTTTATTTTATAGCTTTATTATTCTTATAACCCTATTTCTTTTCTCAGTTAAAGTTTGCAGATCTGAATTTAGTTAAGAGGTTGTGATCTGCCAGGTTTTAATGCTATAACTTGCTAATGACAGTTTAAGATATTATCAGTCTTGTTTTGTATTGAATTTTTTTTAAACATCAGCAAAGTAAAGAAGGCTGTCACATAATAGCAAATGTCCCTTATTAACTGTTGTTTATAGTACATTTTTTTTCTCATTTAATCTAGTGCAAGTGCTAAGAGGTGAGTCTCATTAGCCCCAACTCACAGATCTGAGGGGAGGTTACCTGCCAGCATTATACAGCAATTATGTGAGTCTTAGCAACCAAAAACTGGTTCTCTACATGCTAAAAGCTTGTGCTTAGGGGCTGGGGCGATAGCTAGTCTGTATAGTGTTTTTTTCTAAAGCATGAGGACCTGAGTTCAATCTCAAGAACCCTGGAAAAAAATCAAGTCATGGTATTATAGCAAAATGAGCGTGAGCTCACTGCCCCCTCTTCTATATTCATTTTTACATTCTGCAGCATTTGTTGGTCTCAGATGGCCAGTATAACATGAGGTAAGAAAATATCAGAGCTTTGAAGTTCTGCGAGACAAAAGAAGGTTTTGCTTTAACTGTGATAAGGAAGTTAGGAAAAGATGAGGCTGGATGATACCTGGGGAGGATTATCTGAACTTCCTGCAACCCATTGTAAATGTGTGAGTTGTGAGGTGCTTGTAATTTACATGTCTAATGTCACATGTCTAACATCTCTGTGCCCTACTATAAAATCTCTTTGTAAGAGGGGTTGGGGTGTGATGGGTCAGGCGTCTACAGAGAAACTCCTCCCCTTGAGTGGGAAGTGTCTAGTTAGAGCTACAACCTAGGTACTAAAACTGATTGGTCAGATATGAACCAATCAGTTGTCTCTCTGACTCTGGGAAAAACTTAACTTCCCTGGAAGAAAGCCCTCTCTCCCCCACATGGCAAGCTAGTAGAAGGACCTCTGAATCTCCAGGCCTTAGAAAGGTAAGGCCTACTCCCACCCTAGCTAATTGCTGAGGTGGGGGCAGGCTCTAGACTTTTTCCCTCATGAACCTCTCCTTCTCATGATGGGAGCCCTCTGTATCTTTCCTTCTTCTACTTATTTAGCTAAACAACTTAGTTCTGTTAAACTCTCCATGTTTTCTCCCCACACTGGTGGCTGGAAAACTCTGTAACTCCCAATGTTTTCTTAAATAATAAAGTCTCCCACTATACCTTAATATCTTGTCTATGATTTTAATTCTTTAACTTTGTAGACAAGAATCCGGGTACTCCTCAGATTTTGGGATGCATTAGAATTTTTGCTGGGCGTTATCTAAATTCTAACCCCCAGTTCACCCTGTTACAGGGGCCAAGACTTCTCTAAGCTTGGACCCCCAGGCCGGGGCATAAATAAACTCCCCTCTCCTCTTGCTGCAAAGGTTTTGTTTTGTCTGCCACTGGGTGTTTCTACAACAATGGTGGCACTTGCTTGTAATCCCAGAACTGGGGAAGTAGAGACAGGTGACCCCACAGGGTCACTGGCCAGCCAATCTAGTCTACTTGGAAAGCTCCAGGCCGATGGGAGAACATGTCTCAGGAAAGGTAGATGGTGCCTGAGGGATGACACCTGAGGCTGTCCTCTGGCCTCCACACACGTTTATGAACACATGTGTATGTGCACCTTCACACACACAAACAAGCATGCAGATACAAAACACACATGCAATGCATTTCTTAAAGTTTGCTTTTTTTAAATACCACAGTTCCTCCTGCTTCATTCATAAATACGCTGTTTACTGGCTGCATACGCTACTTCTACATCTTACAATACATCTTCCTTAGCATTTGCCTACTTCCTGTTCTCTCCTCTCCCTCCTCCTTTCTTCCATTCCTCTCTTCCCCTCTCCTTTCTCCCTCCCTCCCTCCCTGTTTTGAAGGTTTCCTACCACACCCCAGGGTGCCACCTGGGCAGAGCTTCATTAGGTGGGCTTTCCCAGGCTTTGAGTTCCAGATGAGAAACCTGAAGGAGGGAGCATGAAGTGTGTGTGTGTGTGTGTGTGTGTGTGTGTGTGTGTGTGTGTGTGCT
The DNA here is from genome assembly GCA_004024765.1 of Zapus hudsonius. NCBI lineage: Eukaryota > Metazoa > Chordata > Mammalia > Rodentia > Dipodidae > Zapus > Zapus hudsonius. The sequence continues at coordinate 23,219 of PVHP010010626.1, read as the reverse complement.
TGCACAAGTGCATACCAGTGTGTACACAGTTGGGTTCCACTCAGTTGTTGCTCCAGAATCTTGGCCAGGCAGCAGGGAGGGGCTGCATCAGCGGGCTATTTTATTTAGTCAGGAAAAGTTGTCTTTTCAATAGAGCACATCCAGACGGTTTCCTTTTTTACAACAAATTACAGGGTGGTGGGAAGGAAAGGAAATAGAGGGAGAGAGGGAGGGTGAGGGGTTTCTATTTTTAAATCCTTGCTAGGCCTTATTTCTGGGAGGAAGGAAGAAGGAAGAAAAGACGGTAGAAAGCAAGAGATCGCTGCAGGGAGGGTAAGGTAGTGGAGAGTTGTTGTCAAGCACACTTTTAATTAGCTGCAACCTTTCTCTCAAATGAGGAATGCCAGCATAGGAAACAAATAAAAGGAATAGTGCTTATTTTTCTAGAGCCCATGCTCATGGCTTCTTCCCTGGGCACAGAACAGCCCCAGAGACAGTGGTACTGAGAACAGGTCAAAAGGCTTGGATCACATGTCCATCTGCACATTCATTTACTCATTCATTCATTCATGAAGGATTTGGTGCATACTGTGTGCCAGATGCCAGCTGGGTGACCCGGATGTTGTGGTCCCTGTTCACACAAACACATATAAAGTACAGCTTTAACACACACTATGAAGAGAAGTGTGCCCTGGGGGAGCCATGTGTGGGCTGAGAGCTGAAAGACAGGCACCAGGTAGGTGGAGAAAAGAGGGGAGGGCATTCAGCAAGTAAGAACAGTAAGGCTGGAAAGTCCTGGTGGGGCTGCTGTAACCTATTCCTGCCTAGCAACCCTCCTAAGACTCCGTGGCTAAAAACATGAAATGCTCTCGAAGCCCAGTTAGGTTCAAGAAGAGGGAACATAGACCCGTCTCAAAACCATGGAGTAAATATGTCAGGCTTTGTGTTCTCATCAACTGTTCATTGTTTCAACTTCAGAAGTGGCCCCAGAATTCAGCCCTTGCACATACCCTGCTCTGTTCTGGCAGTGCCAAACAGTAGAAGAGGATTGCATTTTAATTTTATTTTATATTTGATATTTGGCTTCTCGTTCATATTATTCTGTGACCCTCTCCCCTTGGGCTTGTTTTCTTTAAAGAATACCACATGACCCCGGGCAGGTCACCCAACCCTTTGGAACCTTTCAGTCCCCTTGCTGTAAAGTGGAGCAAGGGTCAAACCTTCCTCAGCTTTAGAAGTCATTGAGAGTCTGGGCCTTAGAGCCAGACTGCCTGGGTTCAGATCCCAGCTCTGTCAGTGACTAACTATGCAACAGTCCTCTGTCCCTGCCATGGAACCACTCAGTTCCTCATCCTTCTCAGAAGTATGAGGAATAGTAGTAGTTACCTTACATGGTCATAGCACTACACGAGTTCATACACAGCCTGCACTTGGTGGGTAACATCCAGGCATTAGCTAATATTAGTACTTTTTGCAAAGATCACAGCAGATGTCTGTGGCAGTAATCCATGGATGCCATGTGGCATCGATGGTGTTCCTAGAATCCCAAGAAAATAGTTCAGTCCACAGCCCTCCATTTGGGGATGATAGTCTTTGGAACCTAAAAGATTTTGTTTGAACTGTGTACTCTGCTATGATTGGGTGACCTTGAACAAGTTACCTCATTGAGAATTTTCTTGTCTGCCAATTAGGGCTGATCGGGAAGATTGAATGAGAAGCCAATGGCCCACATAGTAGGAACTGTGTTTCTGTCAGTTTTCTGTCAATGCCATGCAGCCTTACTCTAGCGTAAAGAACATGTGACTGTGTTGTTAGATAAAGTTCTACCCCTCAAGAGTACAATTGTCTGGCTTGCAGACTAAGGCGAGTGATACGGCGAGGCCCTCTCCAGCTTGGGATGTGTGCCATGCAGGTGCATTTAGCTGGGAGGCTCGCAGCATGTGCTGTTCTGCCAGAGACAGCACCTATGTCTCATTATGTGATCTGTCAATGTCAGCCTTGCCGAATGTGAGTCATTTCATGCTGTTCCCAGAAAAGGATGTTTATAAGCAATTAATAATGATTATTAATAACTGAGTAAATCCATCTTGGGGTTTAGAGTTATTCTCACTCCTCAGAAGAAACGGGAGTAAAAAGTGGAAAATGAGTGATGGCACAGATCTGTGAAGAGAAGCCAAGGGAGACCCAGGCAACCCCCAGAGACCCTTCCCATCCCAGCTCCTGGGCTCTGACCTAGAATCGCTCCAGGGGCAGTCTTGGGTGCTCCATCTCCATCCCAAGCTTCACTCAGAGTGCTTCTATCTTAATCTGATATTTTGGGGTTCCATGAATTTCATTTGAAAATTAGGTTTTGCTGATATTAAAAATATCTGGGGTTGGAGAGATGGCTCAGCAGTTAAGGCACTTGCCTGCAAAGCCTAACGATTCGAGTTTGATTCCCCAGTACCCACGTAAAGGCAGACATATAAAGTGGCACATGCAACTGGAGTCTATTTGCAGCAGCTAGAGGCCCTGCTGCACCTATTCTCTCTGTCTGCCTCTTTTTTTCCTCTCTCTCTGCTTGCAAATCAATCAATCAATAAAAATATCTGAAAATTATTGCATTAAGCACAATTAGAAATAAGATTTTTTTTTGTTGGATACTGATTTCATTTTAACCTCTACTTAGTTTTTTTTCCCCTCTGTTACAGAAAATAATAATTTCCAAGTATGAAAACACAGGAAATAATGTCTTCTAATATTTTTGTATCATGTTTTAGTTTGTGCTGTGCTATGAATCACATTTTATTTTAAACTTGATTCATTCTCTTGACAGCCCAGGAAGCTATTCAGGATGGGGATTATTCCCCACTTGCAGATGAAGAATGGAGTTGAGGACCATGGAAATTTCCCAGAAAGACAAACACATATTTGGGGACAGGATCTATCAGGCTCTGGGTGGTAACAACAATGTGAATGCTGAAAGCAGAGCAAACAATTTTCAGGTGTTTATTTTTGCCTGCTTCCACGCTGAGAACTTTAGTGATTATCTCTGTGGGCTGTCACAACAACCCTGGGAGGTATATGGCGTTATGGATAAATTGAGGTTCTGTTTCATCCAGTGACTTGCTCAAGGTCACACAGCTAAGAATTCATTCATTTAATTTGAATGTGACCATGAGGAAATGCTCAGATATTTTCAAAATAAGGTATTGCCTCCAAAATAACTGGGCTGGTCTCTTCTCTCACTAAAAATACCAATATCCCAAGTGATGGAAAGAAAATCAGCTTAAGGGACATAATGGGTAGAATCAAATCTATTGCATATGGATTTTTACATTAGCTTTTAACAGAGTGTCAGTGCTAAGTTTGTACTGTGCAATCTTAAGAATAAATACTTGCTTTTAGGAGAGCCATAGAGAAGCATTTAGGGGCAAAGTCATAAAGTCTGCAACTTTTTCTCAAATGGCTTAGAGAAAAAATATAGATATGTAGGCATAGGTATGTAAGCATGTGCGCACGTATACAACAATAGGAGACAGAGAGACAGACAGAGAACATTGTATGTCAGAATAATGGACACGCCATTCTAACTTTTCTGTCTTTGAATGACTGCTTATTTTTTATTATTATGCCACATTATTTTTATTATAGGCATTATAAAGTCCCAGTAATGCAAAACAACTTTCAGAAACAATGTTCTCCATGTTATTTGAGGGCTAAGGCCTCTGGAGAAAGGGATTTCTAGTGAAACAATTCCACTGTGTTACCCAAATGTCCTGAAGTAGCCTTTGTGTCCTACAGGCTGGAATGAGGTGGGAGAATTCAATATGGATGGCAGGCAGCATGGCATGTCTTTCATTCTACTTCCATGTTAAAAAGATACAAGCATATAGCATATCTTAAATGCTTATTTGGGTGAGATATAATTTTAACTTGTTTTAACAAATATAACTGAGAGGCTTTCAATGTTTTGAGTACTTTTAAAGCTAAAACTTGGGGGAGCTGAGAGTGGTGGTACATGCTTACAACCCTAGTGATGAGGAGGTACAGTCTGGCAGATCCCTGGGGCTTGTTGGTCAGCTGTCTAGCCTAAACTCCAGGCCAGTGAGAGAGCCTGTCTCAAAAAAAGGTAGGCAGCATTCCCAAGGAATAGCATCCAGGGTTGTCCTCTGGCCACACACACATGTGCACACACATGCATCTGCACACACAAGAACATCCATGCATACATATGCACACATTAAAATAGATAAATAAAAGTTGGGAGAATTTCTTTTTTAAGTCAAGCATGCAGGGCGTTGTCCTGTCCTTCCAGCTTTGTTAGAAACAGATGCAGGAGTCTGTTTCCTGGGTCACCTACCCTGAACGCTCGGGATCAGGGGTGCACATGACCTGTGTGAGAAGCTGACACCAAAGAGCCTTGTTGTGTGCCAGGTCCTGCCTGAGAGATGACTTGTGAGCCAGCCTCTATTTCCTGAACCCTGAGTTGTGATCCTCTCAGTAACCCACTGTGCTTCCCAGCACTTTCCCTCACAGTCCCCAAAAAGGCATCTTGCAGGCTGACGGAGTCCAGACTATGACGTTCACAGACAGCCCAGACAGTTACATATCATCCATAGCTCATTAACCTGAGCTAAAAAAAGAAAGACATTTGATATAGTCAGTTGCTAATCCATTAGGGGACAGATCCGGGTTTTGTTCAGATTATACAACCTGTTTAGCAGGTCCTTATTCCCTGTTCCCAAATTTAGTATTCTTTTCTCAGAAAGGTGTGGATCTACAGATCCATTCATGGCTTTCATGTTTATTGCTTGTGAATGGCAGCTGCAGAGTAATTGGTGAAGGAAGAGAATGGTTAGTATGATCAAAATGAAGTCTTGGGATAATTGGTAAATTTCCTTCTCCTTATCTTTTTAAAATTATATTTTATTTATTTGTAAGGAGAGAGAGAGAGAAAGCGTGCGTGAGAGTACCCCAGGGCCTCTGGCCACTGCAAACAAAGTCCAGATGCATGTGCCCCTTTGTGCATCTACCTGGGGAATCAGACCTGGGGCGTCAGACCTCACAAGCAAGCACCTTAACTGCTGAGCCATCTTTCCAGCCCTCCCCTTATCTTTTGATCTATCATTTCTTCCCTACCTCCATTCCTCATAAGTATAAAACACAAAGAGTTGACTTGAATGAAAATATATCTTTACAGAGCATCTGGTCGTGAAGATCCCATGGCCCTTTACAGATGGTTTCTGGAAAACCTAATTAACCTCACAGTGTGTCTGTTAGGGAAGAGGTTTGATTGAAATCTACCCTGAAGATGGGACAGAACACCATGAGTGAAAAGTGCAGCAGGAGGAACTCAAGCTAGAAGGGAGGTGTAATTACCAGATAGTATAACTATGAAGGAGACTTCGATGGTAGCGGTTACATCTTTTTTTCTAATTATTTTTGCATGTTTATTGCAGTGTGTGTGAATGCATGCTTACGTGGGTTAGAGCACACATGTGTATGAATGTCTACATGTGTGTGCATGTTTGTATGGCCTCCTCTTTGCTGGCATTTTGCATGGGTGCTGGTGATCCAAAGTCAGGTGCTCATACTTTACCTTTTGAGCCATCTTTCCAGCTCCTCTACACATTTTAAACACAGACTAGAGCTCTTCCCTATAGTGAGCTCAGAGTGCTTCCCATGTGGTCCACCCGAGGCTAATCTGCTCCCAGAATCTGGTTCTGAGTGTGCACATAGAACCCCATTTAACTAATCCAGACTCCCGCCCTAAGGCACAGTGATTGCTTTAGGAATGAGTCACATGACCCGAGTCACTGAAGCAGGTCTTCCCAAGGACACTGGCTAAACTGTATGGGAAGATGCTCTGTCTGAGCCAAGTGTAGGAGCTGAACGGCAATGCTAACTCCAGGCTGTCTGTCGGTACCATCTTGCTTCCATGTGAACAGGCACAGCTATGCAGACTAAGGATGGAAATAGAAACTTGGCTCATGGCTCCATCCATGCTGCACACAGTTGGTTCACTTCGGCTTCCCTGAGTATTGGCTAATTCACTTCTGTTTTGCAATACGGGTGCAGTTGGTTTTCTGTCACTTGCAACCCAAAAAGCTCTAGCTGATATAGCTGTTTCCTTGATCCCAGAGGCTTATCCCTTCCTGTCTCATCCACAAACAAATATCACCAATCTCAAACAGCATTGCTCTGCAACAGAGAAACTGGCTGGGAGAGAGGGAAATTATAGTGAAATTTCCATCCAGGACTGTCCTTCCCATTTTAAAGCATAAATTACTAGCCTGGATAATACTGGGTTGTGGGGGGTGGGGGTGGGAGGCACCTGCCAATCCAATCAGGCAGTGGGACCCAGGTCTCTTTTAGCATTGCTACTGACTGGTTATTCAGTCTTGGCCACAGAGATGAATGAGCACCCTGCTTGCTAAGACTGTGCTTTCATGGTGGTGGTGGGGGGGGCGGGGATGGAGCAATTAAAATCACTACGCACTGAATGAGAATTCTAGCAGTTTGCTATTTCAGGCTTCATTGCTGTCTTATGAGGTGGCACAAAGTAAGTCTACTCTGCGTTAGGACAGCAAGTCTGACTTCATGATCTTGCCTATGATCCAGCCATTCTTCACATCCCTTCATCATGACCCCCTGTTACTCACCCACCTCTGGTGAGATCTGTCTCTAAGGACTTCATTTTGCATATGGCAGGTGCTAAGCTGACCGGAGAGGCAGAGGAGCATTCTCACCTCTCTCTTCTGGGTTTCAATGAATGTAGCTCAAAACCACCTTTAACATTATTAAGGTAAGAGTTGGGAGATGAGCAGGAGGTAATATTGGATTGTAAAGAATTTGAAAAGTATGGGGAAGAAAAGCAGAATTTACCTATAGTCCTACCACCTAGAGAGAAACACTATTAACCTTCTACTTCTCTTAAAAAATCTATTTCTTTAAAAATCTATAAAATATTAATATAATTTAAAAGTAAATTTGGGGTCAAACTCTGGGTACTTTTTAGACTTAGAAGCATATCCTATACCATTAATTGATGTCATTAATTGGTTTATGGAAGCAATATTGGTAATAGCCTATAATGGGGATAGAATCCTAAACTTTCAAATCATGGTCTTGTTGCCAATATTTAGGTTTTTAACATTTAAATACTTTTAAAAATAAGATGGTGAGTATTTTGAGTCAAGATTTGTGGTTGTAAGATTAAGAATTTGTATAATATGGGCATTTACACAGATCCTGCTGCTTTCTGGGAAACGCTATCCCAGAAATGTATCTCTTTCTTCTCACATCCATGGTATATGAGGCCCAGAACACATTCCGTTCATCATTATTTTATATTTTATGATTTATTAGGAGCATATGGGATCTAATTTGTGTTAAGCCATACTCTTTTATTACTTGTAAAGTTGAATCTTTTTTAAGTGGAGTAAAATTGGCTTCTCCTTGAGACTTTTATTGTTTTCAAGGTAAATAATGTCTGATTTCTCTTTTCAGCTACATTACTTTGAGGACTAGTGTTAGTATTAATATGAAGTAATAATCAATTTGATTATTAGGTTCATTGTAACAGGTTTTAGGGACTAGGTAGATGGCTCAGTGGTGAAAGGTGCTTACTTGCTTGCAAAGCCTGACAGCCTGAGAGCAAATCTCCAGTACCATGTAAAGCCAGATACACAAAGTGGTGCATGCATCTGGAGTTCACTTGCAGTGACAGGAGGCCCTGGTATGCCCATTCACTCTCTCTCTTCATACAAATAAAAAAAATTAATAAACAAACTTTTTATTTTTAAAAAAGTTTTAAATGGAATAAAATTAATTCTTTTGTTACTTTTTCCCTTATTTTATGCCTGGGTATGATTTTCATAAAGTAGGAAATGCTTACTGATATTAACCCTTAAAGACTGAAGGCTGCCAGAACTACTTCACAGGTGACTTCTGAAAGCATAAATAGTGTGTGACATGAAGGGACATGTGAAACCTTCAAAGCACGTGTGAGTTTCACCATCTTCCCTTCTTCTCCCCCGCCCCCCAGGTAGGGTCTTGAGCTAACCCAGGCTGACCTGGAATTCACTATGTAGTCTCAAGATGGCCTTGAACTCACAGTGATTCTCCTACCTCTGCCTCCCGAATGCTAGAACTAAAGGTGTGCGCCACCATGCCCCGGCTCATCATCTCCCCTTAAAAAAATGTTTTATTTATTTATTTGCAAAGAGAGAGAAAGAGAGAAAGAATGGATATACCAGGGCCTCTAGCCACTGCTAATGAACTCCAGATGTATGTACCACTTTTTGTATCTGTTTTTACGTGGGTATTGGGAATCAAACCTGGGTTGTTAGGCTTTGCAAGCAAGCATCTTAACCAATGAGCTATCTCTCCAGCCCCAGCTTTTAAAAATATTTTATTCCCTTTTTTTCTGTCTCAGACAACTATATGTCTGTCATCATGTGCACAACTATTAGAGGTGGTACCTGGAGAAGTGAAGGGTGTGGAATAGTCTAATTCTCAGTGTTGTGGAGGGAGCAGATGTTTCTTAGGGCTTCCAGAGGCTAATGTGAATGAAGCACATCAAAAATATCTGATTCCCCTGCCATTTAAGTGATTTGAATCAGCCAGTAAATACCATTAATTAAGGATCCACTCTAAGCTAAGCTCTGAAATCAGCATTATGGAAAGCACTTAGGGCTCAGGCAATAATGGAGAAAGGGAAATCACTGTACAGAGGAGACAAAGTTGCTGGAGAGCAACCAGAACCATTGACTCTATCGCTCTCCCATATCCTTTGTTTCCCTTGTTCGTGCCACAGGAAGTGGGGATCCTTAGACAGCTGTTTGCGTTGTACTTGTACACTGTATCCACAAGACACTAGCTGAAAAAAAATAATTAAATGATATCTTAAGCTCCTAGTGATAGAAGTTAGGATCAAGGTAGCCTTCTTTTACAATACTCAGCTAGAGACAGAGAATGAAGGAAAACGAACATGGATGTCGTCCTGCCCTAGTGAGACAAGAATTCTAGTCTGATCCAAGATGGTGATGAAGAGCAGCTTCCTGGTTCTTCCTGAAACCTTTCCCTGCCTTATCCCTACCCTTGGCAGGGCCTTTCTGAGTGTGCCTCGCCTCCTGGCCCACCAGCCAATCAAGGTCCTTCCTATTCATCTGAACTTGGCAATGAGACTCATCCTAATTGGATGCCTACTTATAAAAACACCTGAACCAGGTTGCCACATGAATTTCCTGGACCCCTCTCAGCCAGAGGAGGAAACTTTTCTTAGCTTGGAAGCTTTTCTTCTCTCATTTCTACTCTCTCTTAAAATAAATCTTTCCTAATTTACCCTTCTTCGTGTCTTCCTTTTTCAATTCTTTGTTAATCATAGACAAGAACTTGAGAACTACTGCTCTGGGGAGTCCTAAATCCATGCAGAGCCCAGAACTGTTAATCCCACAACAAAACTTTATACCAAAGGGAATTTTTGTTTTGTTTTTGTTGTTGTTGTTGTTGTTATTGTTTTCAAGGTAGGATCTCACTCTAGCCCAGGCTGACCTGGAAATCACTATATGGTTCCAGGATGGCCTCAAATTCACAGGGATCCTCCTACCTCTACCTCCCAAGTGCTGGGATTAAAGGTGTGTCCCACTACACCTGGCTTTCAAAAGGAATTTTAAATGGATTTAACATTCAGTGACTTTTAACAGGTACTTTTTGTGTATCTACCATGGGCCACTTAGGTCACCGCTGCTCCCATAGACTTTACAATCCAGTCGAGGATGCAACTATTGAATAAATAGGTGAATGGTCACTATGTCGTTATAAAGAAAACAAAAGTACTAATGAGGGAAGAATGGGCGTCAATGGACCTTCCTTAGGTTATACAGCAACGAGTGACTTCTCTGCAGAATTTAATCTGAGATTTGAGCAATGACAAGGAACCTCACAGCTGAAGAATGATGGAAAATAATTCCAGACGGGGTGGGGGGGGAGGGGAGAACTGGTCAAAGGGGTATGAGAATTGAGAGAATGAGATCATCAAAGAAGAAAATAGATACATATTTGTATGATCACAGAATAAGGAAGGTCCCAGGCTAAAGATGATTTTTTTAAAAGCTATAACCATATGTTCAGACAACATCAGAAATTTTAACTTCTTCTTGGAAAACAACATAACACAGGCGGTGGGAAGATTGCTCAATAGGATGAAGTGCTTGCCTATGCATGTGGGCCTCGGAGGGTCTGATTCGAACCCACATAAACAACTGGGAGTTTTAAATTCAGCCAAATATTCCACTTAGGGAGGGGGAGCCCTTGACTGGAACCAGGGATTCAGGGCGATAGGCACCAGATCCCGTATTCTTGGGCTCACAAGAAAAGATGCACTATGGGAGTGATTGACGGGGAGGCTACTAAAAATAGAATCTTGGCAATCCAGAATTGTGTATATTTGTTAACCTAGACTGATCTCACTGTCCGATGGAGAATGTGTTTGTATTTTTCAGGATGCAGCGAGAGAGCTGTGGCCCATCTAATCCTACCACTTGACCCTAGGCCGATAGCTGAGATTCTGTCAAGAGATGAGCCACCACAGCCATATTGTGGAGGATCCATATGGAATCCCGCAGAGAATGATGGGACAAACAAGGGACCCAGAGCCACAGCCATTCAATCAACACAGGATAAGGCAGGGTGACAGAAACCAACAATTTTCAACACAAAGCCCCCTAAGCGCACATTAAAGCAGCCTTAATACTCATCCACCATGACTCAGGGAACTGAGCGGAAGAGGGGGCGGAAAGATTGTGAGAGCCGTGGTGGGGGAGACTATCCAGAGGCAAGGCACCCCCTCAGAAACAGCATACTAGGGCCAGGAGAACCTGCCTGACTACTAGGCTATCCATGGTCCCCTGCCCCAAGGACTGATCCAGACGACCCATGGAGGAGGTTATCCAGCAGATTGGGGATGGGGGGGACAGTGGGGAATTGGGGATAACAACTCATTGTTTGCCCACTAAATAATGTAACTCATTATGGACAATAAATATATATTAAAAAAATAAATAATAAAAAAATACTAAAAAATACCCAACAACTGGGAGTGGCCACACATGCCTGTAATCCCAGTCCTTGGGGGAGGGGGTGGAGACTGGCTAATCACTGGGGCTAGCAGGTCAGCCAGGCTGATAGAAAGCATCAGCTCCAGGTTCGTGAGAGATTCCATCTCAAGGAAATAAAGTGCAAGCCATAGAGGAGGACACTGGATGCTTTCTTCTGGCTGCCACATGTGAGCATTTATATTCTCTCTCTCTCACACACACACCACACCACACATACTATATGCACCCACAAAAAAATTGAAGACCGTGGTAAATGAGATAAAATAATTAAGTTATCTTTACTATTCAGAAAATACTTAAAGCCAAATATCAGAAAGGTTGACTCTGCCAAAGAGGAAAATAAACGTCAGGTAAATCCACAAAACAAGAGACACAAATGGTCAATAAACACAGGAAAACCTTTTGTTTTTGCATTTATGTGTGCAGTAATGTGTGTAGTGTGGTATGTAGTATGTGTATAATATATGATGTGTGTGTGCAGGCTTGTGCACCCCACGTACACGTGTGGAGGCCAGAACAGAATGTGGGGTTGTCTTCCTTGCTTGTCCATGTTATTTCTTTTTTAAAAATTTATTATTTTCTTGCAAGGGGAGAGAGAGAGAGAGAGAGAGAGAGAGAGAGAGAGAGAATGGGAATTATGAGGCCTCTTTCTGCTGCAAACAAACTCCAAAAGCATGCACCACTTTGTGCATCTGGCTTTACGTGGGTCCTGGGGAATGGAACCCTGGGTCAGCAGCAGCAGGCTTTGCAAACAAGCATCTTTAACTGTTGAACCATCTCTGCAGTCCACATGTTATCAGAGTCCCTCACTGAACCTGGAGCTGCTCTCACAGTAGCTAACCAGCCATCCGCGGTGATTCTCCTGTCATGTGACTGCCAGGGATTGAATCAGCCATCCTCAGACCCTCATGCTGTGCCAACACTCTTACCTCTGAGTCATTTCCCCAGCCACCCCCAAATTTTTATAACAGAGAAATGCACATTAAAATAGTTAGAACATACCATTTTTCACCCCTGAGATTGAAAAAGATTCACAAGCATGGTAGCTCAGGAGCAGCAAACCACTCCCCTCCTGGTAGGGATGGACACAAGTGTTACGTGATACAGGGGCTCAGGAAAGAGTTCTCGAACCCCAGATCCTGAGTTTTTGTCTTAAAATTAACCAAAGAATTGGATAAAATAAGACTGAGAAGGATAATTATTAAGTTACTACATTTATTGAAAGAAGTACAAAGCCAAGGGAAGGAAACTAGATACATTCACGTGGTCTGAGAACCCACATGGTGGGCCTGGAAGAAATGGGGATAGGAAGTTGAGAGGAAAGAAAAGAGAGCTGAAAGGAGGTAAAGGCCATGTGGAAGTTAAAGGGGTCTCCCCTCCTCTCAGCCTGGTGGCCTCATGTGATGAGGAGGGGCCTAGCAAAACCTGGAGGCTCAGGGAGAGAAAGAGGAGAGAGAGAGAGCCCCTCCCCTCCCCCGAGGTAATTATACCTTCTGGTTTAGTTGAGCCAAAGAGATAGCTGACTTGTCCATGACACCAAGTTCTTAATCTTGACCAACCACAATGCCAGGGTTAGGTCTGAATTCTAGAAACGGAGACCTCCCACTCCAGAGAAAGCCTCAGGTTGTTTATAGAAAAACCAGTTAGGCAAAGAGATAGAAGTCAGATCATTTTCTGGATCTCTAGCAAAGTGGAGACTGTAAGGACCTTTCTTTCCTGCTTTTCACTTGGGGGGGGGGAGTAGTCACCCTAAACTACCTCCCAAGCATAGCCTTTCTAGGAGACAGATAGCAAAACTCTGAAAAAAAGTGTATATTCTTCAACTCAGCAAGTCTGCTTCTAGGACTTCACCATAAGAAAGAACTCCAAGTTCTGAAGATTTGACTATGAAGGGGTGCACCACGTATATTTGATCATGACTGAAAATCAGAGACAGTACTTCTTGCCCTTTTGGTTAAGATCCAGGGTAGCATCTGTTATCAGTTTAATATCTGATATGTCCTCTATTCAAGGACAAGTGGAACAGAAGATAGAATAAGAACTAGCTCCATCCACTCCACATGTTAAATACCTGATACTGTGGTACCTCCAGGAATAGGGCACCTACCTTGGGGGGGATTTTAAAAATCAGAGACCACCTCAGGAAGTTATATTTATGCAATGGATTATAGAGAAATCAGGAATGGCTTGCTTAATTTAAATTTAGTTGGCATGGAGCTGTGTTCAGCTTAAAAAATGCACTTTACAAAGCTATCGGTAACAGAATTCTATTTTGTTTTTAAAATATTGTACCTATGCTTAGAAATGCCCTCAAGATATATAAATATACATATATTTCTGCTTTGAGACAGGGTCTCATACTGTAGTGTTCAGGCTGGCCTGAAACTTGAGGCCTACCTCAGCCTCTGAGTGTTGGGATTATAGATATAAGCCACTGTATTAGCAATGGTTATCTCTGGTTGATGATAATTGGGATTTTCTTTCTTCTACTTTTATATGCTGTGTGACCTTTTTCTAGGAGAATAAGCATGTTTATTTTTATAGGAAGAAAAAAGTAAAGTTGTTTTCATATTGAGATTGGTAGAAAGTGAATCATAGCAGAAGGGACTGGAAGCTGATCCTGTCTGTTTCATTTCCTCTGCAGGCCTGTTTGATAGGCTGCCACACCTGAGCCCTGGGGGCAGGCGAATCCTCCCAGGAGGCAATATCCTCCTCCAGTCCCCACATCCCTGGTTTAGACAGTCACTGTCCACATCAACCCTCTGTTGAACGCCTTCTCTTTCCTGAGAAACAAAGCCCTTTGCTCCTTCTGATTCATCCCTCGCCTGGAGGCCAAGTCATGCAGCCTCAGACTAGTTGTCTGTGGTGACACAGTAAGACACCACACCTCCTGATAAGGGCACCTCTTCCGCTTTCAAGGCAGTGAAATGTCAGACGTGATTAGAAAGGTCACTTGTCCTGATAGCTCTCTGTGATTCCTGGAGAGTGGCCTTCCAGCTGGGAACATTTTTAATTGTGCTTCCCGCATAGATGCCTGCCTGCTCAGTTCCTTATAATGATGAAGGAAGGCCCTACCTTCCTTCCAACCTTCTCCAACATGAGGGGGAAAAGTCAAAGAATGCAAAACCTTGCAAAAAATGGGGAAGCTCTCAGATTCAACAAGAGTGCCAAGTGAATTTCCAGGAACTATTATGTGACAGAGAAAGGAAACCACATCTTTAGATGAAAGATAGCCATTCTTCTGGGGAGCACAAAAGACACCCCCCCCCAATCAGAACAGCATACCAAGTAACTTAAAGTAGTTCCCAAAGGACCTAAGATAAATTCCTCAGGCTGAGGCACTGTGCCCCATGCCCCACCCCATTAACTCCCCATATTCATGTATGAAATTATCATGAAAAAATAAAATATCACAGTGTTCTGGGAGCAGGTGGCCTGGGCACCCTGCTTCCAGAGTCCCATCCTTAAAGGACAAGAGTGGACATATTTAAGAAACTCATTGCTGGAAGCATCATGGGTATCTGGTGGACAAGGAGTGGGAAAGGGAAGATGAATACAAGACTGCTAGCTTCTTGACGGTCGGCCAGGCAGGAAGGACCTCTGAGTCTGGTCAGAACAAGACCACTGTGAGTGCCTCCCTGTATTGGTTTGTTTTTCATGACTATAGCAAAACATCTGAGGTGGATAAGAAAGAGACTTATTTTGGTTTACAATTCTGGGGGTGAAAGGTGGAGGAGCTATAGTTGGTGATGACCTCCTTTCTGTTAGAGTCCCAGGGTGGCACAAGGCATTATGAGGTAACAGACAGGGCAGGGAGTGTGTGTGTGTGTGTGTTGTGCTCACATTTGGCCTCTCTCCCTCCTCTTATAAAGCCACTAGGGTTTCTGGGAGCTCTATCTTTTGGATTTCTAATCCTTGAGGCTCTACCTCTTCACGCCATAGTCAGATTAAGCCTCAAGACTCCAGCAGGAGTTTCAGGGGACAAGCCTTACTCGAGCATGTCACATGCCAAGCTGTAGTCTTCAATTAGTGTCACTACAGAAGAGTTGCCCTCTGGTGACACATTGGCCAGACATCTGCCTAGAGCAGAGAGATGATTTGGTGGTATAATTTTAATAGAAATTTCTAGGGTAATTGGAATATTTTGTGTGTATTTAGCTCTTATCTTAGGTTGTTGAGGAAGTAGAGAGGTTGGACTCAAAACATCAAATCCAATTTTACAGGTCACTAATCTCCCTTTCCTCCCATGAGGAGTCCGTTTGCATAGCCACACACATCAGCTTCTTTTTTATTTTTTTTTAAACCAATCTCTTTACACCTCTCCACAGGCAGGCCAGAGAGAGAAAGGATATTACCACTCACAATATGATGTATGAAGAATAATAACAAAAGAATAAATATTAGACACATTGACTAGAGAAGTTGGTAACTCCAGGGCAGTTTGTGCTATTGGAGGGCAGTGGGGAACTCTCAGCTATGGCACTGAGTTGGCCAGGGAACACATAGTTACCAGGAAGACATCTCCTGTCAAGCCAACGCAACCAGCCATTCTCATTTGACCTTAGCTGCAAACCATGGGAATGATAATGTGTTACTCATCAGAACATCCTTCCTTCTTGCAGTGAGAAGCTAGCTTCAAAACTCCTACAGGAAGAAAGAAGCAGAGCCGTATCCTGTCTTTAATTTCAAGGCTCTGTAAGTTCATGTATATATCTGAGGTTTCCTTGCCTGTGCACAGCTCATCAGGTAGCTCTCCCTCACCTTTGTTAAAGCAGAAACAGAAGCATTGGTCAGCAGGCAGACAAGCATCCTTTGAGGCCATCTGTTGCTCTTGGGGCAGGGGACACAGTGATGAAGAAATTAGATAAAGCCCTTGCTCTTGGGCGATTCATTCTAATGGGAGGAGATATATACCTAAAATTATGTCAGGGGGCTTGGGAAGATGGCTCAGTGGGTAAAGGCATTTGCTTGTATAGCTTACCAGTCTGGGTTCAGTTCCCTAGCTCCCATGTAAATCCAGATGCACAAAGAGGTGCATGCATCTAGAGTTTGTTTGCAGCCACAAGATGCCCTGGCACTCCCATCCTCTCTCCCATTCTCGCTCTTTCTCTGTCTCCCTCCCTCACTTTCCCAAAAGAAATATAATAAAAATATTTTTAAAAAATAATCCCTTGCCACAAGGACTAATACAGACAGCCCACGAAGGAGGATATACAACTGATCAGGGATGGGGAGGGGGGGAAGTGGGGAATTCGGGATAACAACGCATGGTTTGCCCACTAAATAATGTAACTCATTATGGATAATAAATATTAAAAAAAATACAATTATGTCAGGCAGTCATAGGTGCTGTGAAGATAATTACATTTAGATAAAGAGATAGAGATAGAGAAAACTAGCAGGTGGTCAGAGAATGAATTTATAAGGAAAAAACATTTGAGCAGAGACAATTTACACGTATGAGTGCATGTGTGCGTGCAGTGTTCCCAACAAAGGAGTTCAAATACACAGTGCTGAGGAAGAACCCGTGTAGCAGGCATCTGTAATCCTGGTGTGCCTGTCATAGTCAGCTTCAGTTGCTGGGATGAACTTCCAAACAGACAAAGTTTATGAAAGGAAGAAGGGATTTATTAGAAGCTTACAGATCCAAGCAGAGAGAAAAAAATCACCACCAAAAGTAAGCACACTCAGACTGCAAACAGCAGGGACTCCAGGCAGAGCTCAGACAGCTCTCTGCATAATTCAGGCTGGAATTCCAGATCTGCCCCCAGTAACACCTTAGGGCTAGACCCTAGGATCTGCCCATAGTGACCCATCCTCCAGGAAGGCAGCTGGAGACAAGCTTTAATAAAACTCCTGAGTCTACTGGGGGACATCCATTTAAACTACCACAGTTCCTATGGTGAGAAGGGAGACAGGAGACTCTCAGAGAAGCTCGTGGTCCAGCTAGCCTGGCAAATACAGTGGTAAAATGAGAGATCTTACCTGAAAACAAGCTGAAAGATGAGGACTGACATCTAGTCTTCCCTGAGACCTCCACATCATGTTGTGGTACTTGTGTGCCTGTGTGTGTACACACACAATAAAATAAATTTAAACTCTAGGCAAAACTGACAGGTGAATCGAGAGACTGTAAAAGGGGATGGAAAGAATTGGGGGGAGTAGGAAGGGAGACTTATACAATAAGCTAAACCAATAATATATTGGTACCATAAAATCCTTACTTTGAGATAGTAAGCTCTTGAGGAAGCTGTGGACATTGCCTGGTAAGATGGGCCAGGAATAGAATGGGAGGAAGTACAACCCCAAGAAAAATTTCTCAGGCCTGTAACTCCCTGTCCTAATCATTGGTCATTTCCCACACTGAGCTGTTTATCACAGAGACCTATGAGGTTCCTCAAACAAGACAGGCTTTTGTAAAAGCTCTTGATACCCTCCCCAGGCCAAAGGTAAGACCCTATTGCTGAAGATGCCACAGAATGTCATCACACAACACTGAGAGACCCTGCTAGATCCAGCATGGTAACCAGCTCCCAGATGGTAGCATGTGTAGTGCTGGAAGGTATTATATGAGCTGCCAGGGGAGATTAGTCAATGATATTTGGAGAAAGCAGACATCACTGATATATAATACAGACTGATAACATGAGAATGCTGAACACACTCCTGTATGGAAGAGACCAGCAGGTCATGAAGTGATCACCTGTGCAATAGTGGCACTAAACCTAGGTGAGTAATCAACAGCTTACTGATTGGCTAAAAGATCTGCTCAGTGGCAAGGAAACCTTACCTGGAACAGGGATCCATGGCAAAATCTTATGGGGACCAAGAACTCAGATGCCAAGGGGAAATTCCCACTACCAGAGAGCTACAGAATGGCTACACCCATTAGAATTTTGCCAAATTAGCAATATTTGTCTCATTTAGCCTATACTAATCTTACTCTCCCATGGCGATTCTGTTTGTATTTTTAGAAGGCAGAGAGAGCTGTGGACAACCAATTTCACCAACAAGACATAGGATGATGGCTGACATCCTGGCAAGAGATGAACCACCCCTGTTCAGCAAGTGAAGCCATTGGAAGACGGACCGGGGTTTGCAATGGAGACCCAAAGATGTTTGATATACCAGGACTGTGCAAGGGCTACTACCATGGAGTGCTGTTGGCTTGGGATGGAAGTTTTCCTCAGTTACTCAGCCACACTGGAGGGGTGGAATTGGACAATCACTGGTTGTGATATTGGACTTGAACTGCAGATGTTTTATGTTTGCCTAATGGTTGTTGAGTTTGTATTGGTCCAGTCTTGTTATGCCTCATAGCAGTGGAAATGCGTATTCTGTGCTACTGTATGGTAAAATGTTTTGATTTTACAGAACTCACAGTGTTGAGGTCAACTTTCTAGTTGCTGCACAGAAAGAACCCAAACAAAAGTGGCTTGTGGAGGAATGGGTTTATTTGGCTTACAGACTCGAGGGGAGACTCCATCCTGGCAGGGAAAACGATGGCATAAGTAGAGGGGTGGATATCACCTCTGCCACAGCACTGCAAACAGCGGTAGGAAGGTGTGCCAAATACTGGCAAGGGGAGCTGGCTTATAACCCCCATAAACCCGCCCAACAACACAGCTCTAGTGAGATTCTAATTCCCGAATTGCCATCAGCTGATGATCAATCTATTAGAACACATTCATTTGTTTGTGGGGGACACCTGGATCAAACCATGACACGCAGTTAAAGGACTTGTCTTGTATTGGGAGGAAATTATGCATTTCCAGTTTACATGGGATAATTATATCATGTTAGAATTATGATCTTGCTACTGTCTTCAGTTGGAAATTAAGTATGATGTAAGTTTGATGCTAAGTTGACAAAGAGTAAAATTTTGATGGTTAAGTTTTGTTGTCAATTTAACCTTTTTAGTAATCTTGGGTGGGTCTCTGAGGTTGTTTACAGGAAGGCAGCCCTTTCATAGGAGGCTGGAGGTAAGGAAGCTCAGGGGAGCTAGAAGTGAATATCTCTTCTAGGGAGGGCAGTACAGAAAGGAAATTCCAGAGACTCAGGAAGTCAACAAGTCTGGGAAAGGGTTGCCAGACCCCACCCTAAGGCTATACAAAGGGGAAGAAATTTCTCTCCCTTCCTCCCTGCCTGTTTGCTATTGTGTGTGTGTGTGTGTGTGGTGCTGGTGATGGGTTTTTCTCTTTTTGGACCTGTGAAAGGAGGCCAGCTTCTTTCACTGTTATGGAACTTCCCCTGAATCTGTAGCTTCAATAAATCCTTTTCTCCCACAAACTGTGCCTGGTTTGGAGATTCATCCCAGTGGCATCCTTCCAGGTCACACTGGGGACAATGAAAGCTTCATCTATCGAAAAGAAAGAAGAGCCAGGGCAACTGCTGATATAAAACCAGAATAGAGACATTCACCTTAATCTTCTGATCTGTCATTTTTTCCTTGCTCATCAGGCAGGACTGCCCATTCCGCCACTGCATTTGCAAGAGCTAGGAAGAGATCTCTTGTTAGCCCTGGACCAGTCTTGACCTGTGTAGGTGGTGGAGAGAAGCATGTGACTAACTCTCTAAACACAGAAAATGACCTGCACATCCACACCAGGCTATTCTCTCTCCATCACGTATAAGAGATGTCCTGTCATAAAACAGAGCCTCTTACTGGAGAGGCCAGGGGAGTTATAACCTTCCTTTGGAAGCAGCTATCAGTGCCTCAGAAGAGCCCTTTCTCTCTTGCATGGAGTCTGATGACCCTGCTGTAGGAAACCCTATGGTAACTATGAGTTGCTGGAATTTTCTCAATAAAGGCATCTAATACTGGAGTAGCAAAGTGTGCTCATTGATAGATGTCCAAACTGATACCACAGTAATTTATTATTACTTCAATTTTCCTTCTTCAAGCTTATAATAAATTTCTCAGTCTTAGAAACCATTCAAATCACTGGAAAACAGAGTAGAGTGGAGGGAGGTCCCAGGGTGTGGGAATCCTTTTATCTGGAGTTCACGGCCTAGCTCTCCCTTTATCAGCTAGAGAAATCGATACATTATTTCATTACCTGAATTTCAGTTTCAAAACCTGTAAAAAAGGGCTGGAGAAATGGCTCAGCGGTTAAGGCACTCGCCTCCAGTGCCTAAGGCCCCCGGTTCAATTCCCCAGGACCCACATATGCCAGACCCACAAGGTGGTGGCCCTGGTGCGCTCTCTCTCTCTCTCTCTCTCTCTCTCTCTCTCTCTCTCTCTCTGTATCTCTCTGATTGAAAATGAATAAATAAAATATAAAAAAAAACTGTAAAAAAGGGGCTAATAACAGTGCCTAGTTTGTAAGATACTATGAAGATAAAAGAATGTCAATCCATATCTGGTATTTCACATAGTGCCTGGCACAGTCTACAATTATAGTTTATTCACTATGCCCCTTTTAACATTTTATTTCTATTTTCAGCTTTAAAATATTCAGATACATGGTGATGACGCCCTGTAATTTCAGCTCTGGGGAGGTGGAAGGTTGAAAGTTTGAGTCAGCCTCGGCCTGTCTCAAAACTTTTCCCCTTTGAGGTGTTTTTATATACAATGAAGTAAATAGATTGTAAGTGGGCAGGTGAACACGTTTTAAAGGCTCTAAACCCTTTATATTTTTTATTTGAGGGAGAGAGAGAGAGAGAGAGAGAGAGAGAGAGAGAGAGAGAGAGAGAGAGAGAGAGAGATTATGTGCTCACTGGGGTTCTCCTGCCACTGCAAACAAACTCCTGATGCAGGCGCCACTTTGTGCATGTGGCTTTATGTGAGTTCTGAGGAATTGAACCCAGGCTGTCAGGCTTTTCAAGTAAGTACCTTTAATTACTAACCCATCTCTGCAGCTCCCCCAGTCAACAAGTTTTGATGAACCCTGTTTTTGACCCATATAAATCTTTATTTTATTTTTTTAAAACTTATTTATTGTTAAGAATCAGATACATAGTATGAGCAAGTCTTATGATGGTATCCCTATTACCCTCCTCCCTGTCCCCTACCCACTGAGGGCCCTCCTCAATGGGATTGCTGGACTGGTCCATGGGATAGGGGGTTATGAATTGTACAAGCCGTAGCCAGTTTTTTTCTTTGTGTGTTGTTGGTAATGGGGGTAATGTCTTTGAATATTCTCCTCCACCATGGCTCTTATAATTTTTCTTCACCCTCTTCCACACAGTTCCCTGAGTCATGGTGGAACACTGTTTTTGACTAAATGCCCACATACTTTCTTTCTTTCTTGTTTGTTTGTTGTTGTTGTTGTTGTTTTGAAGTAGGGTCTTGCTCTAGCTCAGGCTGACCTGTAATTCACTATGTAGTCTCAGGATAGCCTTGAACTCACTGTGATCCTCCTACCTGGGTTATATGAGACAAGAAAAGAGATCACACCAGAAGTCCTATCTGGATTAGATTATATTACAATATATAATGCACTCAACGTGTAATCTATCTATGATTATATTTCTATCTCCTCCAACAGACAGACTCTAAAACAGCTTCTGCCTGTCCCTAGACAATTTAAAACCTGGAAGAAATGTGAGGCAGTCAGCTTTCCCTCCCTTTCTGCATCCCAGGGAGACTGGGGATGAATCTGTTTTATTTTTAGGTCTCCAGGGGGAAGTGTTTCCACAACCTCCCTCAGTCACCTGTCTTAATGCTTAGCAACCCTGAACACTAGAAAGCTCTGTCCCTGTGTGTCCCTGGTTTTTAAATGAGTAATAACAACTAATATTGATACAATGCATTAGCAGGACCACATCTGAGATAAGGAGGCAGAGTAGAGCAACCTTGGCAACATGAACACAGATGTGAAGATGCTGAGAACAAGACACAGCCAGGACTCTAGGCAGAGGGGAGCTCCACTCAGCCCCAGCCCAGGGCCACAGGTGTGAAGCCAGCTCAACAGTTGCAGGACCTTCAGATTTTTTTCTCCCAGAAAGAAAGGCAGAAATCCATATTTTTATGTGAAATATAATTTTTAAGCAGTGACTGAGTTTAAAGAAGAAGGGTTCTGCAAACTGAAAGGGCATCTCTGCTGTCAGAATGCAGCCCACCAGAAAGATTATAAAAGCCATAGTGGAGAGATTACCCAGAGACATTACCCCCCTCAGATCCAACACAGAAAGGGGGGGCACTTGGCTGCCTCCTGTGCTATCCATAACCCCTTACCACACGGATTGATCCAGTGTGCCTACCGAGGAGGATACCCAGTAGATTGGGGACAGGGAGGAGGGAAATGGGAATATCAACACAATATTTGCTCATTCAATGTACCTAATTTGGGACAATAAAGATAAAAAAATAATGCAGCCCACATTGGTTAGCAATCTCTAGTGTACAATTCTGATTTTATTTTATTCATTTATTTGTGTGTATGTGAGTGTGTGTGTGTGTGTGTGTGTGTGTATGTGTGCACACGAGTGCACGCCACGGCACCTGTGTGGAGTTGTGTAGAGTTTGTCCTGGCACACCCATTTTCTCTCTTAAATAAGTAAACAAAAAATAAATAGATAGATGAATGAATAAATAAATAAAATATTGTTTTCAAAGCAAGCAAACAGAGGCCAGGTGTGGTGGTGCACACCTTTAATCCCAGCACTCAGGAGGGAGAGGTAGGAGAATGGTTATGTGTTGGAAGTCAGCCTGGGCTAGAGTAAGTCCTTCCCTTGAGGCCCTCCCCCAAATAGAAGATAATAGAGTGGAAGAAATACCAAATTAACATAAAAAAATCCTCAAAGAAGAAACATTAAACAGGTAGGAACAAGAAAATAAAACAGAACATAAGCAGAAAAAAATGAATATAAACCCAACTATCTCAATAATTAAACATAAATGGACCACAACTAAAACATTAATGAGGTCAGACTATTTATATTTGAAATTTGATTTATTCATTATTAATCATTAGAAACATTGTATTAACACATTTTGTGTTGGTAACTCCATTTCCATCTCCCCACCCCCAAGCCACTGAGGACCCTCCTCAGTGGGATTGCTGGAACAGTCCATGGGATGGGGGGTATGAATTGTACAAGCAGCAGCCAGCATTTTTGTTGTTGGTGGTGAGGGGGGCAATGTATTTGGATATTCTCCCCCACCATGGCTTTTACAATCTTTCTGCCACCTCT
>PVHP010010625.1:0-47104 GCA_004024765.1 Zapus hudsonius | reverse complement strand
TAAGAATGTGTCCCAGGCATGGATGTCCTCAAGCTTAACTGATGATACTTTTCTCTTGGTAGTGCAGGGGCTCGAACCCAGGTTATTGACAATAAAAGCGTGTGCTTTATTACTGAGCTAAATCCCTAGCCCCTCAATGACATTTCTAATGTGGCTTTTAAACTTAAGATGGTACAATTTCAGGGTTCATTTTTAATGGGTGTATGTATGTGAGGTGGAGATTAGCTCTTCCCTGTCTATAGAAATTTACAGTTTTCTCCCTGGCCTGTTTTAATGGAGACTTTGCAATTACTTTTTTTTCATTTCTCCCTGAAGTAGTTTGAATGGATGTGTTCCAATAGATTCAGGAGTCTTGTTAAAACTTGTAACTTGAAAGAGGTGTCACTGTGGGTGGATCTTAGCTATTACGGGGGCCACATCTGGAATTCCAGTCTAAGCTATGCAGAGGGCAATGTGAGCTCTGACTGGAGTTCCTGCAGTTTGGCTGCCAGAGTGCTTGGTTTAGAAGGTGCTGCTGGTGGTTTTCTCTCTCTATGGATCTTTGAAGCTTCAAATGAATCCCTTCTTCCTCCCATAAACTGTGCCCATTTGGATGTTCATCCCAGCAGTGTGAGCTGACGACTCTCCAAATCAGTAGTCTTTCCAGTGTAAAATATTGACTAAGAGTAGAAGTTTTATTGGGTTTTCTCTGAATACTACTTTAATGAAATAAAACTGGAACAATTTGGAGTGGATTTCTAAGTCTTATTCTCTCTTATTCTTTCTCCAAAAGGGAGAAAAAGAATTGAATTATCTTGTTAGCTGGTCAGTCTCAGAATTCCAAAAGCTCAAAATCTGCGTGAAGGAGAATGTCAGGAGTGTTGTGAGGTAGGACAGCTTTCACTGCCTCAGCGAGGGCAAGTGCTAGGCGTGGTGGCAATAGTGTAGTGAACAATGGATGTGGGTCTGTGTGTGTTGTAATAGAATATAAAGTCATTTCGAGTTGTCATTTCTACAAGTTTACCTGCTTTATTCAGAAAAAGAACCCATTAGAATTTGATTAAGATTGTTTTGAGTTTCTGACAAGAGATCATGTGATTCCTGTGTACAGCACAAAGCTGCGTGTATGGCTGTTGCTCATTACCTACTACTGACGTGGCCCCTGAGGAATAGGACTTAAACATGTGCAGAGATGGTGTGAAGAGTCCACCATTCCTCCATTCTTATTTAATAATGCCTACTTAAGTAATAGTTACTATTTATTGGGCACTTATCATGTACCATTTAGAGTACAAAGCACTTTGATTGTTACTTTTTAATGCTTAATCATTTTTATGAAGTGACATTATTTGTGCTTTATAAATGGAATAATGGAAGCCTGGAAAGGTAAGTAATTTGTCAGAGTTGCCAGTAAATAGACCAGCATTGGAAAACTGACAAGCTTGATTTTAGAAGCCACATGTTCCACCATTCACAGTCTAACTTGATGACACTGGTTTAAAGATGAACAGCATGTCTGATTTGAAAAGCTTTTTAAACTGCCCAGAACTCCAGCCTGCGCTCCCGCAGAATGAAAAGTAAAAACGTGTTTTCAGCAGCGTGTGCACGGCTGTCATTGGCCTCGTTAGAAATTGTTAATTTGATAGTTAGCCTGTTGGTAGTCAGAGCCTCGTTCCCCAGAGGACCATGTTTTGAATGAACAGAACCATCAATGAGATGGACCATGGATTTGGTCCCAAATGGCTGTTCCTCTGTGAAGAAGTTCAAACCTTTCTGAGATGGTTAATCTCTGTTAACCGCTCCATGCCCCTCT
Organism: Zapus hudsonius; assembly: GCA_004024765.1. Classification (NCBI taxonomy): domain Eukaryota; kingdom Metazoa; phylum Chordata; class Mammalia; order Rodentia; family Dipodidae; genus Zapus; species Zapus hudsonius. The sequence goes on along the minus strand of PVHP010010625.1, from coordinate 45,312 downwards.
ATGGCTCAGCACAAAATGAAAGAGTCTTAGCTATCATCCAATTCTGTTTTTTAAGAATCTTGGCTACCATTGTGGATAATCCAAGGCTCCAATTGGACATTCTTTTGAATTCTGAGTTCCCAGGTGTCCTATGTGCATCTGTGTGTTCTCGCCTCTGTCACTTTTATTTTCTAAGAGTCCCTAAACTACATCCTACATCCATTTGACCTTCGCATTGCCGTGTGGAGGCACTGGGAATTAGTGAGTGCGTTTTGAGTGACTGTACAACCTTTTGGCATGCATGAAGAATCTGTCTCCACTACAGAGGGAATGGAAAATTCTACAGCAGACAGTGAACCAAAATAATGAAGCCTGTGCATCACACTTCAATCCAGAGGCTGATCGCTGGTTTGTTTTTAAGTCTTGCTTGAGGGCAGGCAAGGGAATGTTGGAATCTTCACAGAGCCTGCTTTGAAAGATGGGACTAGAGTTCAAAGGTCCACGTGAAATGCAAACAGTTTCATGAATTAATAGTCACTAATGGTCTGTAATCAAGCTATGATTTGTTAGGTTAAAAACAAAAGACACAATTACTCTATTTGCTCCAGAGAATAGCTGGAAGTCTGTTATCAGTCTGTTGATTATCCTCCATTGAAGAAAGTGGGCCGAAGCCCTGGCGAGCTTTGTGACAGCCATGGTCAGTCTGAGGAGCTCCCAGCTTCCCAGACCTTCGTTAGCCTGCAGCTTTACTCAGAGAGGGTGGAAAGGGTGCTTAATGCTCGTGGAGCCCTTTCTCTGTGCCTTTTCATTTTGCTAAGTGAGCAACTTCAGTTTTGGCTTTCTCCTTCAGTTTCACTCTGATCATACTTCATCTGGCTAATTTCCTTGATGTGTCTCTACTCAGTCAGCAAATATTTAACATGTAATCAATGAAGCTTAGAGAGGTTCCAAATAATATCCTAAGTCTCAAGGTTTGCAGTGGTTAGAGTCCTCATCTGTTCTTTGCAAAGTGTATAAACTCTATATCTGTCGTTAAGATTTTGTGTTTCTCTAGTTACTTCTTTTAGCACTTATCAATAATAGCAACATAAAAACCTTGGCATGTACTGATGCTCGTGGTGAGATGTGCATCGGAGGTGACAGGCATTTTGATATTTTGGGGTGCATCAAAACTGGCAGTAGTGGAGAACCTAATGGATCCTCGTAACTCCATTGATAAAGAACACATTTAAATCCTAGTAAAGTATGATATGAAATAGAACATCCTTTACTCTTTCATGAGACAACCAGAGAACACTGTGCACCTGGCACCGTGGAGTACTAATGGCAGGGGTCACCCAGTGGCCTTGGGTCAGTGAAGCTCATCTTGCTTAGCTCCAGCTGTCTTTTCAGCACTAGGGAAAGTGTGTAGGGTCAGCAGCTTCCCCTCCGACAAACCCAGCGCCTAGTATGCAGTGACTGATTTTAAGTGTGGTCCAGACCCAATGGTTAGTGCTTCAAAAACCACTAGTAGCATTTAGGAAATTTTGAAATACAGAAAAATTACTTCATAACAGTGAGGTTAAGGGGTAGGTAGGTCTTAGTAACTGATCAGCACCGTCGTCAACTCCTTCGAGAAAGGACTTTTTCAGGCCCTTTTATGTTCACTTCAAATAACAATTCGATTCAGCACACCAACATGGCCCATATGGTAAATACAGATCTTCTGTTTCTTTGGAAATGACAGAAACCTAGCAGTGTTGTTGCTTATGCTCATCCCCATGATAACCAATCAAAGCTGTGGTGTGAAATAACATGCTCCTCAGCATCTCAAGGGCAGTGAGCTTCAGTTCCCAGGAAACCTTGATAATAGTGTGGATAGATAGTGTCGTCCTTTATTCTATTGATAGTTATTGGGTATTTACTGTGTGCCAGACATGGAGCTAGGTGCCAGGGATACAGACTAGCAAACCCCTCTGGGGAAATACATTAATCAAAGATAAGCGCACAATTGCAAATGTGACCAGTACTCATGAGGAAGATTTTGTACTAGTAGAGTGCACGGTGAAAAAAATCCCTGGGGGCTGGAGAGATGGCTCAATGGTTCAAAGCACTTGCTTGCAAAGCTGGGAAGCCCAGGTTCAAATCCCCAGTGCCCATGTAAAGCCAGATGCACAAAGTGGCACATACATTTGGAGTTTATTTGCAGTGTCAAGAGGCCTTGGTGTGCCCAGTCCTCATTCATTCATTCATTCATTCATTTATTCTCTCTCTCTCTCTTTCTTTCTCTTTCTCTTTCCTTCCCTCTCCATATATAAATCAAGGATGCCTGGACAAGGAAGGCTTGCATCATGAAAGTATGAGTAATCCTGAAGCCATTCTAGGAGTGATGTTGAAGAGACGGAGGCCAGCCCAGGCTGAGAACCACATGTGCAAGTCTGAATAGTGAATGAGAGAACAGGAAAGGAGTGGCAGGTGGCCGGTGGCTGGTGTGGCCTGAGTGCTCTCAGGTGAGCATCAGACCGAAGCCGTGTCTTGCAAAGCCGTGAAGGTCTACATGAACCTTTTGCTTTTCATGACAGGAGAAAAAGGAAACTGAAAATGCTTAAATATGTGAAAAACCAGGAGCAGGGACCAAATTTGTTTTCTAAAAAAAGATCATTCTGGCTACAGGGCAAAGAATAGATGGGAAAAGGGTATAGACTAGATTTAAAGAGAAAAGTTCCTACGGATGGCAAAGAATGTCTGATACATGGCCAGGTAAAGCGGCCTCTTCGGATGGTCTGTGTCCTGCACATGCTTTTACGGAGACATACGTTAGCATCATGAATGCAGGAGTGTCACATTAGAGCCCGGTCGGTCCCTTCCAGCAGAGGCGTCACCTTGCCACTTCCCTTAGCATCTTATCCTCCTTCAAAGGCTCTTCTCCGCCCTTACTTTCCTTCCCAGAAGTGTGAGGTTGAGTTTGCTGCTGTGTCATCAGAGCGATCCTCCACTTAGAGTCAAATTCGTGGCTCTGTGTCAGAAGCTGTAGACTGTCTAAAGACGTGACAGGGGCAGCTTTATGGCCGTGCTTGCGTCCGTTTTAGTCAATGTAAATTGCCATCGAGAAACGAGCCGTTTCTGCCACTTGAATCCTTTTCAGGGAATCCCTAGTCCTTCAGGGTGGCTTTAGAGGGATCACTGTCATTTCCTTCACTGAGTTGAATAAACCACTTAAATTACTCCTTTGTTTAAAGTGCCCTCTTCTATTCTTGCCTTAACTGGTGTGATTTTTTTATTTTATTCTTTTTGAAAAATAAGATTTTATTTACAAGCAGAGAGAGAATTATTGCAGCAGGGCCTTTAGCTACTGCAAATGAACTCCAGATGCATCGAGCTTACATGGGTACTGGGGAACCAAACCCCAGGTAGTTAGGCTTTATAAGCAAGTGCCTTAATCGCTGAGCCCGTTCTCCAGCACCTGATTTTAGTCTTTGAAATACATATTTTGTGACTTTTGCAAATTTATCTGTGGTTCCTTCCAGAATTGAGATTATGGGGTGTGAATGAAGCACTAATTCTGTCTTTAAAAATCTCAGTCTTTTCTCACTATTGGAGGTGGGAGACCTAAAGAAAAGCAAGAGGAAGTTAGAATGCTCTGTGTGGTTGGAGACACCATGTTTATCTATAGTACAGGCAGCTACAGATGGAAATATTTATTGTACACACCTGGGTCCATGGGCTACAGCAGAGAGGGCTGACCTGACCCCTCTGTAGCAGCAAGCACAGGAAGCTCTCAGATCCCAGCCTCTAAGGCCATTCTCCAATAGAAAGAGCCAGGGCTCCCTGAACAGATACGGGATACCTCTACTAGAAAATAAAACACACGAGATGAGCCTGGAGCACTTGGAAGAGCCACGAAGCACCTTAGCTTGGTGGGGTGGGTCAGTCAGAGTCAAGCCACAGTTCAGAGGTGCAACCCGAGCGACAAGACAAGCATGACACTATTTCCTAAAATAGAATAAAAATCTGCATTGATATATGATATGTGATTTTATGTGTGCAGTGTTGTGTACACGTTCATGTGTGAGCACATGGGTGTGGAGGCTAGAGGTCTTAACAGGTCTTCTCACTGAGCCCAGCGCTCACTGATTCAGCCCACAAGCTTCAGGATTCTCCTGTGGCTGCCTCCCGGCACTGTGATTAGAGGAGCATGGTCGGTCGCTAAACCACCTCCTCAGCCCCACAACATGATGTTCATATAGACTCATAAATGCAGAGGAAGAGAAGGGTCCCCTGCTGAAGACCTCCACATGCTAGGTAGATGGTGCCCTCAAGGTGCACAGTGAATGGGTAGTTCCCTCACCTGAAGTGTGGTGGAGGCTTTCTAGAGCACAGGGGCAAGAGGAAGGAAATAAAGGTGCAGAGAAAATGCAAGCTCTGTACTTAACCACTTGACCAGCATGAGTCTGTCATCTTGACAGTTGGCACTCTTGACTGATAGGATGTGATGACAGTGACACTCTATTTGAAATAGAATGCTACAATACAGCACCTTGGCCACTGTTGGTACTGCATGTTTGCCTTGTTCTTGTTCTTGTTCCCTGAGGACACATTGTAATCAGACCAAAGGCACATTTGTTTTGTCGCTACTCTCTCCATCACAGTGCCTCACACATTACAGGCAATGAGTAAGCATTGAGTAAGCAGTTGTGATATTTCAGCGTCCTTTCTGATTCCTAGGCTGCATACACTGTACTTCCTGTCTGGAGATTATCAAGAAATTCACTGTTTTGGAAAACAAATGGAATCCAAATAGGACTTGGGAGAGGGCTGACGGCCTGCTGTCATGACTGATAGGCCTCCACAACACTGTTGGTATTGAAGGATGGTAGGACTGTGGAGCTGTGTGTTGGTATTAGAGCTCTGCTTTTCTAAGTCACAGGCTGACTTGGAGAGAGCAGTGAAAATGATAAGTTTTCATTTTGGGGAGAAGGACTGGTGTAAAAACCGAAGAGGTGACTGACTTGGACTCTGAAACTCTGTGAGGGCAAATGCTGGCTACACAGGAGTCGATCAGTCAAGTATCATTACCTGCATGAAAGTGAGGGTCCTTAATCAGGAAGCAGCCAATCAAGTTTGAGCCCAAAGGTATTGGTATTGAAGCCTGTGCTCCTTCTCCACTGCTCATCCTCTAAGAAACCCTTGGAGAGACACCAGAATCTACGTTACTAGCTTCTCATTTTCGCTTCTTGCTCTTTCAGTTCAGGCTCCACAAGACTTACTTTTTTACCTTGGCCCCAGACATTATCTTTGTCTGTCTTGTCTCTTGTGCAGAGAATTGTGCAAAAGATACCTGACTTCTGGTGGCACCTTAGACTGCTGTGTCAGAACATGCTCTTCCTGAGGCTGGGAAAGAGGCAAAAATAAGTGCTTGCAAAGAAGAGTGAAAAAGTTGCAGGGATGGTAACACTGTTTGTAGTGTGCTCGCTGCCCTACCCGCAGGGAAGTCAGCAGATTGGAGCTTGATTTTGTTTTCATCCTTTCAGCCTGCAGGTTTGTTTTCCAGGTGGTTCTGGTCTCCAGGTTACTGGTTATCAGACTTAATCAGACTTAATAAGTCTTCATCTTACATAAAAATGAGAAACGGGAAAATTTTCCTGGCTCTCACACTTACCTCCCAGCTGATGTAAATGCATAATGATTACTTGCTTTAGAAATTACATATATCTTCATTTTAGAACTCAGCATTAATCCATACTCTTTTTTGAGTACTGCCCAAGTAATATTTGCTTTTCACAACTGCAGCCGATAAAATAGACTTAGATGTTGGATATCTGAGTGTCGGGGAGTATCCTGTAGGACTGGGTTACAACCAGCTCCTATCTCTTGGGAAGTTACATCGAGGGAGACTTGCAGGTCCGTGTGTGGAATCATCTGCTGGTATGCTACCTCTTGATGAGTGAGGCATCCGTCGCGGGCAGTGCTCGCACAGTGAGGACAGATAGCCACTGCGCAGACACTCTAAAGAGGCTTTGGAGAGGAAAGATGACTGAGCTGTCAGAGCCCCTCTGTGTAGTGTTTGCTTCTCTGCTTCTCACTTCCCCCACAGTCTCTTGTTCCTTATTTCAGGGAAATTTTGTCATAAGAGAGAATACAAGTCCAAGAGGTAATGCCAAAGGAATGGTTCAAGATCTGTTGAGTGAGTTTGAGTGTGTGGTTATTAGTGTGTTGGTATACTACTTGTTTGACTCTACTGTGGCTCACTCTGGTGTCTCCTCCACTCAGCCTTCATTGACTGCCTCCCTGGCGGTGAATGTCCTTCCCCTGGTCCTTCCCTTTGTTCTAGTTCTGTGACTTTGGGGATGTGCTTACCTACCCTGTGCTCTGTCTTCCTCTTCAATAAAGTGGAGCTAGACTTGCAAAGTCAATGTAACTATTAGAATATATGTAAAATGCCAAACAGGTTCAGGCAAATGGTAGGTTTCTATTTTCATGTTTCTTTTCATTGACTCGTTCAACAGAGAAAGACTTCTTTAACGTCATATAACAGGTACATACTAGTCTTAATATTAGGTAGATGAACATAGAAAGGTGAGCACTAGGGGCTCCTAAACTTCTGAGATGAAAGACAATGTGACTTCTGTGTGAGTCAAACATCCCTGGAAAAGGATAGAAAGTTTAGATAGAAAAGACCCTCATAAGCCAACTTCCCTGATTATTTTCTTTTACAGCTTTAGAAGAAATTGCTCTCGCGTTACTTTTTTGAGGTAGAGGTTTGCTCTCACCTAAGTTGACCTGGAATTCACTGTGTAGTCCCAGCTGGCCTTGAACTCACAGAGATCCTCCCACCTCTGCCTCCTCAGTGCTGGGATTAAAGGTGTGAACCACAGGCCCCCACCACCACACCCAGCTCTTGACCTTTTCTGGAATTGTGCTATCCAAGAAGGTAGCCACACAGCTGTTATGCACTTGAAATGCTGTCTCATTTGAGATGTGCTGTAAGTGTAAAATACACACCAGACTTTGTAACAGAACAAGCATATTTTAAAATTAGTGATGTGTATAAATTATATTGGGGGGGGTGTGTTAAGGGCATAGCTCGGTGATTGAGTACATGCTTAGAATGTTACTGAGTCCTGGGTCCAAACTCCAGGATTGCAGAAAAAGCAAAATCTTGATATATCATTAGTTTTACCTCTTTGCACTTTTTTCTTTTTACATGTGACAGGTGGAAAGTTCAGATAACTTTGTGCATTTTGTTTCCTTTGAAAGGTGCTGTGCTCGTTTGCTGTGCCACCTGAGACACCTTTATGACATGTAGGAGGGGCCTAGCTACCTGGAATGTAGAACAGTGTGACTATTCATTCTGACTTGGCCCCATAAACAAAGAAAGTTAGAAAATTAATCCAGTTCTTGCCACCCATCCTGATGCTGTAATTTTGACAGAATACCTTTGCAATGGGAACTTGTCAATGTGGTCACACAACGTGGCTGCGGGTGACCCATTCTCATCACACCAGCCAAAAGACATTTCCTAATGAAGAGCCTTGAAAATTGTGTGGTTAGCCACAGCCATAGTGGACATTGTTTTTCTCCAGGAGCTCATACTCCAAGTGGGTTGAGGATCTGTGAGCCAATCATATATCAGCTACAATAGGTTTGTTAGGAGCAGCGTGGGAAATGGATAGTAGACACAATTACTTTATAGATTTTATAGTAAATTTTCTGTTACAGTTTCAAAAAATGATAGTGGTTAGATATATTGAATGTTTATGTGCATTGAGTAGCAAATTAAGTTATTCTATATATATATATATGTCACACACAAGCCAATGTGGTCAGTGGCATTTATCACTGTCTTATCAATGGTGGATTGAACTCGGGGTCAGGAAGGTTTTATAATTTATATAAAGACACACACTCCATCATTGGTCATTAGGCTCTGATTAGCATAATATATGACGTATCTGCAGAATTGGCAAAATCTGTTTTCTTGACAGTAAAGCAGCTTGTTAATAGCATTAAGTCAAGGGGATGTTGTGAGCCTGATTCGCCTACTGTGGTTCTTCTGTACGGAGTGGCACGCGTGGGACCTGGCCCAGGCCCTGCAGGCTTGCCGAGGTTCTGGTCTCCTTCCTCGTGGGTCGACTGTGAGGACTGAAGTGCTAGGAGTTCTAAGGCCTGTGAGGTGTTCTAACTCTCTAAGCTTTGGCAGCTTGAGAAGGAAGAGCATGAAGCAGCATTCATTCCATGGAAAGTTCACTGTGAACAGTGACCAATCAACGATGAGCATGTTCTCCAGAATTCAAGGGGCTTCACAGGGTGGGCACAGGCCTGGCCTGCTAGTGTGGGTTCTGGGAAGCTCATGACTACACACTACCAAGTCAGACCATCTGCTGGAACTTCTCTCCTGGCCTAGCCAGATTTTGCTCCTTTATAAAAAACTTAGTTATCTAATGTTATTTATTTATGTGTGTGTTTGGCTGTGCCAGGATTCACCACAGATGAATGGCAGATGTTGTATGACTTTGTGTCTAGTTGTGCATTCATGTCTGCACAGTGACCCCAAGTCAGCAGTCTGCAAAGGCCTTTCACCACTGAGCAGTCTTCCCAGACCCCAGATTTCACTTTGACCCTGTTTCAAATCAGCGTTCCAAAATTACATTATTTTCTTTCCAAGAACAGTAAGTAAAAAAATAACATCCTAATTCATACTCCAAACATCAGACTTCTTCTACTGGTATAATAACTACCCATGGAGAGACAGATCCTCACGAAAGCTTTGAGATCTTATTTCATGCTAATCCTTGCATGAAAACCCATTTTGAAACACAATCTGAAGACTGACCTTTCTGGAAAAAGAAGGACATGAGAGTTTTCACATGGAAAATGTAGTCAGTATTATGGGGGCACCAGTTAGAGCCTTCAAAGTAGAACATGGATCATAAAGATGTTAATGAGCTGAGGCACATGGTCGAGTTCAGCCACGTGCAGGGAACCATGGTCAGAAATAACAGACTTCACCCAGAAGGGCAGTGTAGAGGAGTAGGTAAGGCTTCTGGCTTCTGATTCAAATCGAGCAATTGAAAAATCTGTTTCTGCCACTAGCTGGTTGTCACCGCAGTGTGAAGCCTACGGTTCCATCAAAATGCCATAGTTCTCATCTGCATAAAGCATGATATGATATGATATAATATCTGAAGCCGTTCTGCACATGAGGTAGACCTTGACCCAGTGCTTTGCATGTACGCAATGTTAGCTATTTCTTGTATTCAAAAATAGATTATCTACCATTGATACTACCTTTTTTCAAATTCAAGATGGCATGGAATTACAGTTTTGTAAGGAAAGCAGCACATTGAAGTAACTGGAGAAGTGGTAGGAGCACTTTGCCAAGGACACACTCGAGTCACATTAGCTAAAAGCCTAGAATGTGCGTGGAAGTAGCAGTCATTTTGTCATAAAGAGATAAACTGATTCATTTAATGAGTCAGCTCTGATTCCTCTGCAGAATTATGTGAAAACAAATACCATTCTATGCAATGAATACTATCTGGTTCTTTGGACGTCTACTATTGATTGTCAGAGGACACGGGATCAATATCAATAAATGTTTGAAGTTGTCAGCTGTGTGGCTGGGGGTCAGGGGAGGAGGATGGGATGGTGGGAGAGAGACACATGCACTCTGTGGTCTGTCTGATTACTTCCCATTCACCAGAGCTTAATGTGAAAATGCCTCAGAGAATGGAGAAATTGTTTCAATATGTCATTCTCACAGTAGGTAAGGTGTCAAGATTTCATAACTGTTGAATGCCCTGAAGTTACACACTGCCTTGTCACAGTGAGGCAGAGCCTCAGTGGGAGATGCCAGCATCCAAGCAGCTTGGAGGACACGGCACAATGATCCTGGCAGTCTAAGAAGGTTGCTTACTTAGATCCTTGTGTGTATTCTTGCTGAGACTAACGCATGGTGCAAAGATGGCCACGGTATTGTCAGCTAGTTAGTAAACCTTCAATGAGATGGCAAGTGCAAAGGTAAAACCCTGTTACTGTTGGGGATGTAGACACACATGCCGACAGCCACCACACCACCTGTGAGACACCTTGACAATGGAAGAATTTTGACGTGATGAGTTCCCTTTCACATTTCAGAAACAGTGCTATAAGATTAAAAACTGGAAATGTTTTAAGTCGTATCTCTGATATTAAAAGTGAGAGAATGAAGATGAGATATCTCTGCTATCTAGTTTGCTTTATGAAAGCTAAGGAACTTGGAGGCTAGTAAATCTGAAATACAGAAGATAGGACTGCTTAGTTCTAGCATGCACGCAGCCTAGCCAGCTAACGTGGGAGAGATTGAACTAGTGTTTGTCGCGGTTCCATCACCGTGGGCAGGCTCTCCATACAGTCCCACTGTATTGAATGAACATGATGGTGATGCTAAAGTCACAGTAGCTGATTTTCACCCAGGGCTTAGCCTATGTCACATAGTGAGACAGTAAATATATGTGGCATTATTTATCTAATTTATTCCTGTAAGTTAGATGTTTTATAGATGAAGAGTCTGAAGACCTTGACCAAGGTCTCACAGCTAAAATTCGATCCCAGTTTGGACATAGTTCTAGTAGTAATAGTTAAAACAAGAAATAAAAAGATGAAGAAACATCAATAAAGTGTGTGGTAGACACTAAAGGTATATTAAATGTGTTGTGCAGAATGCCTTTTTATTTTTATTTTTGATTTTTCAAAGTAGGGTCTCACGCTAGCCTTGGCTGACCTGGAATTCCCTATGTAGTCTCAGGGCGACATCAAACTCAAGTCCAGCTTTATTTTATTTTATTTTTATTTTATTGAGTGGCTAGTGAGGGATCTTAATGTGGAAGGCAAATCTATTTATTAAAACAGCAAGAAATAGATTAATATGTATCTATGTACCAAATTGGCAGAAATAACATAATTAAAAAATTATTGGGATATTCAAGAGCATACTGTAACGTGGCTGAGTTCCCATCATGTTATTCTTTTTGTTCCCTCTCCCTTGCCTCCCTTCCCCTGAGAACCCTCCTCTTTCAAGGTAGTTAGTCCTTCCTCTGTTCTGTTGTCTCCTTCCTTTTCTCCAACTTTGTCCTCTGTGTCAAAATGTTTATGGACTCAGAACAGTGCAGGTCTAGTGGGGGTATGAGTAGCCATTCTTGGGTCATGAAGGCAGCAGTCGGTTGAGTTGGGAGGACAGGCCCAGGAGTCTTTCCAGTCAGTCATCTTTCCATTCTTTCCATTCCCTCCTTCCAGTGTTTCCTGAGCTCTGGAGGGTGTGTTGGAAAACTCAGTGTTAGCTCTCTACCTCTTCTGCTTTGATGAGTTTTGAGTCTCCTCAGTGTCTGTCTGCTGCCGTCTCCTTAGAGAAGCTTCTCTGGCGAGCAGTGTGCACAGCACTTCCTCTGAAGTGTTTCCTGGTGAGTGTGGTAGAGTTGACTCATCTATTACAGACACTCAGTTTTCTCTTATCATTTTGATGAGTCTTGGGTCACTGCTATCTGTACAACAGCAGGTGCTCTAACGAAAATTGGGAGCAGCATTAATCTAAGGGGATAAAATTTTAAAGGCTTTAAAATATGCATTCATTTGTTTAAGAGAGAGATAAGCAGAGAAATAGAGTGAATATGAGGGTGCCAGGGCCTCCTGCCACTGCAAACAAACTCCAGATATATGCGTCCCTCTGTATCTGGTTCTACGTGGGCACTGAGGTCTTGAACCCAGGCCTGTTAATTTGTGTCTTTTGATTGGGAGTTGAGTTCATAAATATTCATATTTATTATTGACAGGTGTGAGTTAATCCCTGTCATGTTGACTTTGTGGAGTGTGGTATTGTCTGGATCTTCATCTACTTTAACAGCTCTTGGAGTTTTCATTGTTTACTCCCTCCTACGGTCTCTTGATTATGTTCATTCCTTTTTCAGTGCAAAATACTCCATCCAATATCCTCCAAAGGAATGATTTACTGTTCATAGATTTAAATAGCTGGCTTTATCATTGAGAATATTTCTTTCTACTTCTATTATGAAGGATGGTTTTTCTTGGTATAGTAATGGTACAGCTGTAGGGTTTTTCAATATTTGGAATACTCCATTCAAAACCCTTCTGGCTTTTTTGAGTTTACTTTGACAAATCAGATGTTATTCTGATGGGCTTATCTTTGTAAGTGATTGGCTTTTTCTTGTAGCTCTTAGTACTCTGTTGTTTTCTGTGTTTAATGTCTTAACTATAATGTGATGTGGGGAATTTATTTTCCAGTCATGCCTTGGTGGTCTGTATGGAGTTCTATATGCCTCTTATATCTGTATGGGCTTATTTTTTGAAAATTTGGTTTTTTATAACTTTATTGAATACTTTCTATGCCAGTGACCTAAAGTCCTCCTTATATGCCCATGATTTGAACATTTGCTCTTTTTAAGATGTCCCAATTTCTGTCAGTCTGTTCAAACATTTATTGAATTTTTTTGTCATTGATTTTTGCCCTCCTGATCTATTTTCTCTTCCTTGTCTTCGAGTCCTGATAGTCTGTCTTTCACATGAACTATACTGTTGTTAGAGTTTTCCTGGGAGCTTTTTAATTGAGTTATTTAATTTTTTTAAATTCTGTTAGGTTTTTCCTCAACACCTGTATCTATTTATTTAGTTTCATGTTCATTCCTTGGTTTAACCTTCTCAGCTGACTGTGCCCTCTTGGAATTCATGCATCCATTTGTTCATGTCCTCTTTGAATTCATTCAGGTATCTATTGGGTTCTTTCGGGTGACTCTTCTGCATTTCCTTCAGCTGTTTATATACTAGTTAAGCTTGGTGTGTGTGTGTGTGTGTGTGTGTGTGTGTGTGTGTGTGTGTGTGTGTGTGATGGTGTTAGAATTTTTTGTCTGGACTTTCCTCTAGTAGCTCTCATTGGACATTGCATTTATGAAACTGGGTATTCTTGGTGGGGATATCTTGCCTTGATTTCTTGTATTTTCTGTTTTGTTTTGGTGATAATCCCTTTATCTAGTAGAACATTTAGCAGTAGTACTTCCTTTATTGGAGGACACAGGGATGGCTGGAGCCAGGACCACTTAAGTAACAGAGAATCTTATGGACTACAAACTTACGGCACCTGGGCCTGGACCACTCCAGAGGTCTACTCAAGTTGGGAGTAGGGCCTGTGTGGAGCATGCTTGTCATCCTGGCTCCGGGTGTGTGGCCTGCACACATCTGTGTTGAGTGTAGAAAGAAACCTGTCACTCACTGCAGGCCTGTCCAGAATGTTTTATGTAACCCTTACAATCCTACAATGTTTTCCTAGCACATACCCAAGAGTCCTCTGACAGCGCCCAAGCTGGGAAACTTGCCCAGGGTCATGAAACTGGCAAGGTATAGACAAAAACTGCAAAGGATGAGTTCAGTGTGACTCTAGAAATTAAACCATCCCCATTTTTCCTACAATAAAAATGGATTTATTATAATAATAAAAATACCTTTTTTACAAGAAAAAAAGGCTACTCCTCTTTTTTGAGATATTCTGGCTCCTTACCATCTCTGTGAAGCTGTCTTGTTTATCTCTTCTGTGTAGGTCAGTTTTATGTTTGGAGCTCTTTCTGTGACATCTCTAATAATAGTTCCCAGTTTCTTAACAAACTGTCCCCCATATTTCTGGAAATCGCCTGAAGTTGTTCCCATTTCAGCCCTGGCACTTTGGATGCACCATGTGCCTTCAGAGCTACGTGGCTTCATGAAAACAGAATAATTCTATTCATGTTGCAGACCAAACAAGGTCTGCTGACAGCTTCCCTTTTTCTTGTTTTTCATTGCACACAAGCAATTTCCAATTTTGCACTTTATAAAAAATACCTCTTCAAATGTGGTTTAATTTAGTGATGAATGATGTTCCTCCTATTCACCTAGCAGGGTGCTAGAGATTATATTAAGAACAAAGAAGCACCACCTGGGCATGGGTGGTGGCACTCGCCTTTAATCCCAGCACTCGGGAGGCAGAGGTAGAAGGATCCTGTGATTCCAAGGCCACCCGAGAATTCCGCCTTGGCTAGATTGAGACTTTACCTCAAAAAAAAAAAAAAAAAAAAAAAAAAGAAATAAAAAAAAAGAAACAAACAAAAGCAAAGTACTGATGCCTTATGAAGTACAGACCCCAAAGAATCATTAATTAATTAATTGAAAATGGCATTAAGTATGCTAGCTATGTATATTCTTATCCAAAGTATGATAAAGATGAACTAAGATGAAAATCACTTAAAATCATATTAAATAGACTTTTTGCAGGGGTATTTTTTTCTCTTGTGAAGAAATGTCTATTATCCAGTTTATTTGCTGTTCCTTATTCTCTGTGTTAAGGAAAATATTTCATTCAAAAGACCATGTAATTTCATAGTTGATTTTTTTCCTGAATAATAGTCAAACTGTTTTATTCCTGGTTTTCTGAGTAGATACTTGGTATCTTTAAAAAAATCAGAGTTGTTAACCCATCTTGATGGTTTTTGTCTTTCTATCCTGCATGAGAAGTCATTTGAACATGAGAAACAGTGATAATTTCATGTAGTCAGAGCCAGTCCTGAGAATTCTGAAGGAAGGAAAAAAAATTCATCAGAGAGTGTGGCTTGCAATAAAGTGGGCTGGCCATATTTTCAGTGTTGTCTGTTTTGTGTTGGGGGGAAAATAGATCATCGTTTTGTCCGTACAGTCGCCCTGTGGTATTATCTCCATCTGGCTGTCTCTGCAGCCCTGGGCTTCTTAGCTGTAAGTAAGTGTGTACCAGCATCTATTAATAGCTGCATTCTACAACAGTCTGCTGTCACAGATGGAGTCCTGGCTTCTGGGAAGTAAGACCTTCAAAATGCATTACAAAGAAAGCAGTGCATTCTTTGGCACCTAACGCAATTAGGGGAATGTTTAAAAGCACAGCACCAGCCCTGATTCTCATGTGTACATCTCACCTGCTGATTTGGTCATTGATAGATAATTGATTAGAGTATTTATCTAAATAAAAATGGCAAATTCAAAGAATTGTTTTTGAAAGTTTAATTAGTTTGAGGGTAAAACAAAACATTCCATTACAACAAAGAAAAGGAAGGGAAAACAACTTTGAATCAGAAAATGTGCATCATAGATCCCTGACCCCAAGGAGATAAGTGTGTCCATGCAGGAAGGTCCCTGCTTCGCCTCTGGAGCTAGAACCGTGGAGGGAGCCAGTCTGTCCACCCGCCATGAAGGAAAGACTCTTTGATTGATGATGACACACCCTTCATGTAGACAAGAGAGCCTTCCAGTTCTGTTTTCCTGAGCAGAGTCTGCTCCTTTGCTAGGAACTGTCGTCTTGTTTCTATTTAAGGGAACGAGAAGAAGATGGAAAAGGGGATTAAAGTCTATATCTGGGCCTTCTTTCTCGGTGATCCCTTTGCTACCCAGTATTTACCAAGAGAATTAAAGGATTTATTAAATCAGATTAAATGCTTGTGTCATTTGTTCTGTGCATGGTAATATCTGAGATGCTGCAAAGCTAGAGGAGACAAACCATTGCTGTGTGAAGCTGATTCTTTAACAATACTTACTGTACAGATGGACATGAGAAATTTTCTTTCTTTTCTTGTTTGGTCTATGAGCTCAGGACTATACCGTTGTTTGTTGACTTACGTATCCTCGACTTCCATAGTCAACACTGCTGAATATACACATAAAACCATAGTTTTGGCAGCTTGCTAACTCTTGATAGGGTTCAGACAGATTTCTTCTCTGCTGAAGATCAGCACCTCACCTTTTCTTCACCTGAGATGAGAAGCACACACTGACCTCATCTGGCTGCTCTTCTCCTTTCATTCGTTTGTTGATATTCTAAGCTCAAGCCTGTGATCAGTGCTGCACATTTATATTAAATTAATACGAGAATTTTCAAACATGAGTCTTCTAAGTGGGCTTTGAAAATGATTCTCATGTCCAGTAAAATCAAGTCATTTAAGAACAGTTTATACACTTGCAGAAGACATTTGACATTTTCTACCATTAGCTATTGGGTGGAGGTTGAGAGTGTGGGTTTGCAATGTTAGACAATTATCCCTGTTAGTTCAGCTTGCTCATTTTTTTTCATTCCTGAAGTTATTCTAATTATTTGCAGTTTCATTCTTATGATATTCTTGGTGTCAGAATACCAAGCATGACCAATGAAAAGTCATCATACACTCATGGTCTGAGCTGAGGAAAATGTAGGAATGTTACAAGGAGGTTTATTGAGGCATAGTGAGTGTTAACTTCACTTTTTTTTCTAATTGAGCACCTGACTATGAACCTGTGCTCCAGTGAAGATGAAAAATAAGCTATCCATCTGAACCAGTTAATATATGCTAAGTAGCAACTCTAGAAAACAAAGGTGACCTGGGGCAATGGGTGATTTGTTGTCAAGAGTATAGGATGGACAGAACTGACAGACATGCAGAGAAAGATTAAGTAACAGAGTTGCTCGTGGAGGAAGGAAATATCAGCTGGTCTTTGAGAAAAGGAAGGATTTCACTGGCTAGAAAAGAATTACACAATAAATACAACTGAAAAATCGTAGGCAGGTTGAAGTTGCTGTGTTTTGACTTCGGACTGACTGGAGGTGTGACCTGGTGAAGACTATCTGATTCCCAGGGCTTCTACTCTTGGTTTGTTACATCATGGAACCTCGGGGATTTCAGTGGGTTCAGTTTTCACAAGCAACTTTCTCCTTTTGTCCCTGCTACTAAAGTAATGTATTTTCAAGATGGTTTCTAATGTGCTAGACTTGAGCCCTCAAAAGTACCTCTTCAGGGGACTGTGGGCATAGAGCTCAGTGATTGCATGTGTGTTTAGCGTGCACAAGACCCAGGATTCAAACCCCAGCATCCCTACCACCAAGTGTGCTACTTCATAATGAGCGGCCCATGAAATCCGGCCTGCTTTTAAATGTATTCCCACAAGACTTGGAGGTTAACTGAACTTTGAATAGAGAATATGATATCAAGTTTGGGCCTGCTATTCTTTGTTGTGTTGAACAGGTTAATTGAATCATCACACACCACTTTAGTTTTAAAATGATATTGTTCAGATTTGGTTATGCAAACCATTTTATAAGCCAAGACATACTTACACTTCTAGTTTGGAAAGATAGGATGCTTAAATCACAAAGAAAAATGCAAGGAAGTGCAAATTAATGTACCCCTGTGGGGTTATTAATATCTGAGGTAATGAGGAAGAGGAGAGAATTGACTGAGGTCGCATAATCAAGCCAAGAACTTGTTATGAAGAGAGAGTATTAGGGGATTCTGTGTGCTTTCACTTTCCACATAAGCCCGTGCCAGCCGCTGCATTGTGAAATAGAATTCCTCCATACAAGTCTCCTGGTGAACTACAAAGGAAAGAAGCAATGGCTGCTGGGCAGCACCACGGACAGCTCACATCCCAAAGGGGTGATCCATTCAGGGCATGCGCCAAGTTCTGTCTGTCTGATAGCATGGGCTCTGTGAGGCCTGAGGGAACTGACCTGACCTCGTAATGTTCACTCACCGGGGAACATAAATTTAAAATAGCAGTGAGTTGCATTAAATGCTTACTCAGGAGGCTTCGTGAGTGTCAATAAGTATGACACATTTAAAAATATTGATTTTTGTATTTTTCTCAATTTAGAAGTAAGAGAGGCTCAATTAATTACTGGGAAGTACTCTCATACAGCTTTCTTTCTATCTCCATTAGAGCCCATTTTGCTAATTACCAGACTGCCACAGTTGCATGTCAGGAATTTACATTATTTTGGAGTGAACCCCCCTGGTTTAGACTCACTGCTCAGCTCTTCTATGTGTGGTTAACCCTCTTCTGTGATGATAAGGACCACAAGGAAATCCACATACCTACTGAAGCAGGGCCCTAGGGAGTCAAGGAGCTGACTTGTCCAGGAGTAGAGCTCAGTGCTGTACTGGTAACGTGTGGCTCCTAGGCAGGAAAGCTAGAGACGGCTGTTGAGGACACACGCCGAGGCCACCCTAGCGATGATTTGGTCATAGTCTCTCACTGCTCTCGAGCCATGAATTGTTTTGAAGTATGGGCTGGGAGAACGAGCCAAGCTGTATATTATATGCTTTTATAAAAGAAACCACTTCACATTCAGAAAGATTTTTGATCTTCAGTAAACTGTGCTGCTATCAGGTTTGATGTAATTACATATGTCTAACTCAAACCTTGCTTTTAACTTCCTTAGGCATCTGATAAAGGAAATTGTGGCTCAGCTGTTTAAAAGTAGGAAAAGGGAAATGGACAGTTGCTGGGTGAGAGCTTGGTGTTTGTGCCTAGACTTTCTAAGCACACCATCCACCAGAGATCCAGGAGGCCTTGATTTTGACATAGGACTTACTGACTTGGCTTGTAAGTTTATCCTATCCTATCCTATCCTGTCATATCGTATCATATCATATGAGGTTTAGTTGAGCCTCCCCCAAATTTCCTTTAAGTTAACCTGAAATGATGCGGTAGAGACTTCTGAATTGCTGGGTTTTGCAGAATGGTTTGGTTAAACAGTAGGTGGGGCTACTATATGTGCTGTTATTTTGTCATGTTATTCAAAGGAAAGTTCAAGAAAGGAGTCAAACTTCTACTCAGAAGTAGTGTGCATTTACCATATATAATTGAATCCACTTCTAAGACTTTCGTTTGCTTAACTCTAGTCCAGGCTGACCCTAGAACTCACCCTGTGGTCTCAGTCTGGCCTCAACACAGCAGTCTTTCTCCCTCTAAAGGCGTGTGCCACCATGCCCAGTCTAATTTCAAGATTTTTAACTTTAAAGTAAACTAAGCATTATGGTACTAGACATGAGGCTTCCAGATCATCTTGAAGTTGATCCTGGAAGTTAAACTACTTTGAAGATCACGTCTCCTGTGCTTGTGATGTTTGTGAGATGCTACCCAAGTGAGCGCCTTAGATTCAGAGCAAGTCCACTAGTCAGTCACATGCAGGCTGTCTGATAATATCTCGAGACTGAAACCAGACAGGAGGCTAATGTTCAAGCCAAATAAAGAACAAACAAGATATGTGACCTCTTGGTGGAAATGGAAGGAGTGTCTTTAAATAGTCTCTTGGCCAAGACGCTCCACTTTCCTTAGGTACAAATAAAAACAAGAGTCCTTTGTTCTCAACATTTAGAATTGCCTTGGAGTTTCTTTTCATGGGTTCTAATTATGGGGACTGAATTGCATTGCTTTTAAATTAAGGATTGTTAAGCATAGAAGGAATTATCTTGGTGTTTTAGTGATGATAAAATAAATGTATTCATGCATCCATTTAGCAAATGTTTGCTACACACCTGTCTATTATGAACTGTTTCAGAGGCTGGATATAGAGCAGTGAAAAAAAATAAAGATTTTTTTCTCTGTTATGATAATCTATAGGAGGAAAGATCTCAAAAAGAAATGGCAGTAAATGCTATGAAATGCTTAGGAAATACTTAGGGCAAGTTAAGGACATAATACAGAGTTGAGATGGTAAGGAGCTATAAAGGTGCATACAATAGACAGGGACAGTCATTGGAATTAAAGGTTACTAAAATAAGGGAAATCTGGGGAGTGAGAATTCCCAGGGCAGAGCAGAAAAGATCTTGGAGATGCAAAACAGGAGGCCAGTGTAACTTGAGAAGAATGAATAAAAGAAAGCAGCCTAGATGAGGTAGCTCTTGACCACCTAGAGTCTTGAACTCACGCAGTGATTGAATGATTGAAACAAGGGTGACTTCATCCTCAGAGTGAGCTAGCTACTGGCGGGCTTAGAAGCAAAGACACAATGCAATCATTTTATGCTTTTCTGATCTCTCTTGCAAGTTTGCAGGTGTCTACTCTAAATTGGGGAACCTGTTCTTTTCTAGCATTGTATCCATTTTGTTTTTACAAATTTCTTTTCCTGTAAAATAGCCACATTTCGGAAAAGCATCCAACATAGTACAAACTATTGGACAGCCATGTTATTTTAGATCAATTCATGTTTTAAAGGTGAAACAATATTTTTCATGTAAATAACATTTGAAGTCTGACTTCTAGGCTTATATGGGCCACTGACTCACCATCCTGAGCAAAGAAGCTTAATGTTCTCAATATGCATTGATCTATTGATAAAATGGAAATGTTAGCAATTCCTTCACTTACCTTGCATCAATTTTTAGAAGTTCTGGTTGTAGTGGTATCATGGCTAGGATATGGTTTTTATAACACTGGAGGTCTGAAAGCTAAATCCACTGATGATAAGACTATATATTTACTAAATACCAGGCAAAGGGGGTCTACGTGGTTGTAGTAATAATGGTTACCATTTTATTCAGTCTTTTGGGTGACTACTGTTGTAATTACCTTCTTTCTTCTGACACAAAGAACCCAACCAAAGGCAGCTTGTAGGAGGAAAGGGTTTATTTTGGCTTACTGACTTGAGGGGAAGTTCCATGATGGCAGGGGGAAACTGTGGCATGAACAGAGGCTGGACATCACCTCCTGACCAACATCAGGAGGTAAACAGCAGCAGGAGAGTGTGCCAAACACTGGCGAGGGGAAGCTGGCTGTAACACCCATAAGCCCACCTCCAACAAGGTTCCAATTCCCCAATCGCCATCAGCTGGAATCAAGCATTCAGAACACATAAGTTTATGGGAGATGCCTGAATCCAACCACCGAAAGTACCATAACCAGGTCTTGAGTCCTCTAAATTTTGACATTTATTTCTCTTGCCAACTGTATCAAGCAAATGATGCTATTTATGTGAGAAAACAGGGGCTTAGAGAACATATTTCTCCAATCTAGTAGGAAATGGTTGATTTTTATGTAGGCTTAGCGTACTATTTGAGCTGAATCTGATTAGGAACTGCAGATGAGGGAGAGGATGAGCATTTGTGTCTCTGTTCTTGTGAGTTTGCTCAGTATGATCTGTTCCAAGTCCGTCCACTCTCCTGCAAATTTCATTACACCATTTTTCTTACTACTGAGAACTCCATTGTGTATATGTACCACAACTTTGATATTCATCTATTATTGTTAGACTTTTTAACGATTGCCATCCTACCTGGCGTAAGGTGGAATCTCGTAGTTTTTATTTGCATTTCCCTGATGATTAAGGACATGGAGCATTTTCTTGAGTATTAGCTGTTTGAATTTCCTCATTTGTGAATTCCCTATTTCACTGCCCCATTTTTGAGTGTATTTTTTTTTTTTTACTTAACTCTTTGTAGTGGTGTAACTGGCAAAGATTTTCTCCCAACCTGATGGTGGTCTGATGTCTCTGTGTATGGTATGTTTGTCTTTTTAGCTTGATGAGAGCCCATTGGTTGAGTGATTGTTGAATTTCCTGAGATACTACTGCTAGCCCAGGAATTTCAACAAAGTTGTGCCCCACTCTTCTGTCATAGAGAGTTCCTCCTATTTTTCTTCCAGTTTTTATAGAGTTTCTGGTCTTATATAAAGGTCTTTAATCCATTTTATAGTTGATTTTTGTGCATGGTAACAGGAGTGGGTCTAGTTTCTTTTTTTTTACGTGTTTATCCAATTTTTCTAACACCATTTGTTGAAGATGCTGTCTTTTCTCCAGTGAATGTTGTTGGCACCTTTGTCAAAGATCAAGTAGCTGTAGTTACTTGAACTAAGGGCTGGGTCTTCAATTCTGTTCCATTGGTCTGTGTTTTTCTGCCAGTTCCATGCTGTTTTTGTTACTGTGGCTTTGTAGTGTAACTTTAGATCAGGCATGATGATACCTCCCAAGATGTTTCTTTTAAGGAGGATAATTTTGGATATCCAAGGCCTTCTGCCATTCCAAGTAAATTTTGAGATTATTTTTTCCGTCTCTGCAAAGAATGATGCTGGGATTTTTGTTGGTATTACATTGAATCTGTATATTGCTTTTGGTAGACTTGCCATTTTCACAATATTCATTCTACCTAATCAGGAACATGGAAGATCTTTCATTTTACCACATACTCCTCAATTTCTTTGTTGAATGCTTTTATGTTTTCATTATATAGGTCTTTTACATCCTTGTTAGGGTTATTCCAAGGTATTTGATTTCTTTGTATGTGTGGCTACTGGAAGTGGGACAGTCTCTCTTTCTCTTTCTGTATGCTCATCCTTTGTGTGCAAGAAGACTACTGACTTTTGTGTGTTAAGTTTCTATTCTGCCACTTTGCTGAAGAAATTTATCAACTTTAGAAATTTTATGGTAGAGTCTTTTGGGTCCATTATGTATAGAATTGTGTCATCTGCAAATAGGGATTGGATTGTTCATCAGTTCAACTTTTCTATGACTCTTTCTTACCTACCTCCTTTTTTCTCCCTCCCTCCCTCCCTCCCTGCCTCCCTCCCTCCCTCCATTCTACTCTGGTGTTTTACTGACTTTAAATTTTTCTCTTGAGATTCTTTATCCATGGGTTTATAATCTTTTTCCGACTCTTATCATGATAAGAGAACTGTCCTTGTAGCCCACTGAGAAGTGGAGTCAAAATGTGTTTGTCTGGCAATGCAGAGGAAGCTGGAGAACAACAGCTTGATGGAGAAGGTGATGAATCAGCTGAGATTTACAGATTTTCTGGCCACAGAATAGTTCATTTTCAAAATACAGTATTTAGAGCAAGGCCTGAGCAAGAGAAAGAATCAGAGCTGATTTCCTGCTACAGAAGAAAGCCTGCACTGATTGGTAGGCATAAATGACCTTGGGAAGAGTGTTTCATTTTTGGAAGAGGAGAAGGCCATCTGTTGGTTCTTGAGGGATGAGATGAGATGAGATAATCGTCTGTACCGCATGCTTTACTTAATTCTTGTCCAGAAACTTCTACAGGCTTGGTCACAGTTAATCTTCAGTTGTCATCTCTATGAAGAAGGAATCAAAACTCAAAGATTGGATGGATGAACCAAGGTCACACTAAGAAGTAGTGGCAGAAAATAGACCAAAATTCGCATCTCCTTATTTCCAGGCCACCATCCTTCTCAGTGACTACCTGATAAACAGTGCTGTTTGCTTTATGATCCTGGCCACATCTCTTCATCTCTCTAAGTCTCACAGGTCTTGTTTTAAAACAGAGCTAATAAAAACTAATTCATTGAGTCACTAAAAACACAGGGATGGTATCTGCACATAGAAATAACCCACGTCATTAAAAAGAGGCGAGTTCAGGGCTAAGGAGAAGCTTAGCAGGAAAGCTTGCCTTGCAAAGACTCATGGCCTGGATTCAATATTCTCCAGTACCCGCGTAAAGCCAGAAAATAGCACATGCATCTGCAGCTCATTTGCAGTGGCTGGAGGCCCTGGCATGCACATGCATACACACACACGCACACACACGCACACACATAGACCCCCACACACGCCCACACACGCACATGTGTACACACACACACACTGCCTCTTTCTCTTTCTCTCTCTCTCTCTCTCTCTCTCTCTCTCTCTCATAAATAAGTAAATAAAATATATTTTGGAAGATGTGAGTTTCTTTGGAACAATGATATCATAGCCACGTGCCAGTGGGATGAATCTCCAAATCAGTCACAGTTATGGGACAAAAGGATTTATTGAAGCCACAGATCCAGGGGAAGTTCTATAATGGTGAAGAGGCTTTCTTTCACAGGTCCAAGCAGAGAGAAAAACCATCACCAGTACCACACACATAACAGCAAACAGGAGGGGTGGGGGATAAAAGAGACTTTCTCCGGCTTTAAATAGCCTTAGGGCTGGTCTTGAAATCCTTTCCCAGCCTTGCTGGCTTCCCAAGTCTCTGGAATTTTCTTCCTGCACTGCCCCACTCAGGAAGGGATGTTCGTTTCTAGCTGCCCCAAGTTCTTTACATCCTGCCGGCTACTGAGAGGGCTGACTTCCTGTAAACATCCTCAGAGACCACACAAGATTACTAAAAACGTCAGGTTGATGACAAAATTTAACTATCACAAATGAGGTGATGAGTCTCCCAGATTTCTTAATGGTTTGTAAATCTTGGGAACTGTCCTATGTGGAACTAGGTGACTATCAGCCACATAAAGGGTATAAACACTAAGATTTAGGCATTGCATAAATCCCCATAATTTCCTGTGCCTTTTTAAAAATAGTACACATGAATGTTCTTATAGTTCAGTTTACTCTCTCAGCAAATATTGTTTGAACATCTCATGTAGTAGACATGGTACTAACTAATAGAGATATAGCACTTAATAAAACGGTTTCGTTTCTCTGCCCGCATGAGCTTTTAAATCGATTAGAAAGGACAAACCCTAAAAAAAAAAAAAAAAAAGAAAGGACAAACCTTGACCAATAATCACAAAAGGAATATGTATATATATTCTCAGCATGGTGGGTTCTGTATACTGTATCCTGCTAGAGTATCTACCTAGAAGGCTGTGCACATGTTAGGCTGGTGGATTTACATGCTTTCAGAATTTTCTTGGGGATAATACGGTATTACATGGGACCCTGTTGATTCTTCCTTCCATTTTTGGTTCCTTATCTGTAGACTCATTTATTTGACCTATCTTTATGAATTCACTCATAATCTAACTGGAGATATGATGTATTTAATAAGTTACAATGTTAAATAGAAAGAAGTGAGTATCATACAACATAAAAATTGGGGTGGAGGTTTTGGTAAGAGAAGATCCCTAGTACTTTTTAGAAGGTGGCAGGTGGGGAAGAGGATTCAGGATGAGTTTTGTGGAAGGTGACATTTGATGTGAGCCTTGAAGGTAGGGAGGTAAATGGGCAGATAGCTGGAGAGCGTAGATGTAGAGAATGAGAACCAGGGTGAACACCGAAGGTATGAGATGAGTGGACTGCAGAGTCTGCCTGGATTTTATCCCATGTGAAGGGAAGGTCTTAGAGTTCTCTAATGGAGCCACAAAAGACGAAGCTAAAGAGAGCTGCTGAGTTTCAACAGTGGGTGCTGTGGGGATTTTCCAACGGGGAAGTGGCTGAGTCTGAAAGGTAAGGAAACAGCTGTGGCACAGGAGCACCGGCGCACCAAGTTCATGGCATCAGATACTTGATCCTGATGTCTGAATCTCCCACAAAGCATGAGTGCTGCCGAGAACGTGTTAGGATTGTGTTGAATGTTAGGTGTGGTGGCTCATGCTTTTCATCCCAGCACTAGGGAGGTTGAGGTTGAAAGTCTGCAGTGAATTCAAGGCCAGCCTGGGCAACAAAGTTAGTTCAGGTCATTCTGGGCTAGAGTCAGACGCTACCTCAAAAAAGGAAGAGGACGTATCTAGGAGCCTCAGCCCAAGCCTCCTGTGCAATATCACTAGAAAACATATCCTAAGAGGCCTCTAGATGAGCCTCGTGCACCCAGCATTGGGGAACCTCCCTTAGGTTTTAGTGACATGAAGGCCTCACAGAAGCTAGCTGGACCACTTCAAATGGTGTCTTATGGAAGCAAACATTATGAACTCAATTGATCATTTTAAGTTGGTTTCAGAATTAGTATTATGAAATGGCTGGCAGAAATATTTGGTTGGTAGTTCAAGAAATGAAACTGAGTCTAGCAGACAGTTGGGTCAACAAGAGTGTATTGTACTCACCCAACAGTCAGGACTAATCACCTTGGGAAATGAACTTGGAGGCCAAGGAGCTTTTTGTTTTACATATTTAAAAATTTCATGGTAAGCAATTATTACCTTAGTAATTAAAAACCTTAGTAAGGGATGAGGTACTTCGTGTTAATATTCAAATCATACTCCAGTACCAGTAGAGAAAAGACGCCCCCAAACAACTGTGAGATAACAGGCATATTCATCAGCATGATTTAATTACTTCAGTTGTGTACACATATAGAACACACTGTTCTAAACCTATGCACTTTTTGGTCAGCTATAATGTAATGAAAATAAAACCATCACAGTTTTGTTTTGCTTTGTTTTAATAACAGGAAAACATAACTCCTTCAGTGAAGGTCAGCACCAAGGCCATTTGTGTAGGTCAATGACAAAGTAAAAAGTATTCTAGGCCTTCTGATTGATGGTATTGGCAGTGTTTATCTTGAGAAATAAGTAAGGTTTGTTTAAGTACCTTAGCTGTCACTCAGATGGGGTTTTAGGATGACTCACAGCTGGAAGGAGGAGCCTGAATAGCTACATCGGATCATGACAGCCTAGATGGATGGGCTAGTCTACTAACAAGAATTGTGTGGGGATCAATGCCAGTATCTTCCTGGAGGACCTCTAAAGCTACCTGATGTGGGCAGGGAGGAGCGTGACCCTACCCCCATGTGGTGCTTCGTTAACACTAAGGGCAAGTCAGAAGAACCGGGGCTGCCAAGGAAGTGGATCTGATGTCTGGTAGCATCAATAGCAACCTACTGAGGAAGGCACCACAAACACCCAAGAGTTTTCTATAAACTGCATTCAGGCCCCACCCAGTCTACCTGCAAACCTTGGGGGAGGAGGGGAGCCTTAAGGTAACCCATTTCACATCTTGTTTCCTGGCAATCATTCTTCCCATTAAACAGGGTTACTTGCTCGCTGGCTATATCGCTTCACATCTCTGAGACGTAGTTCACCCATGTGGGCCTCTGATTTAAAAACAAAACTGACTGGGTTCAAGTGAGGAGCCATCGATAACTTTTCGGTGTTAAAAGACGATCCATAATCTCAGCAATCGTCGTACTTAATAAAATAATGACCTGGATTTATTTCCAAGTAAGGAAAATAATTTTTGGTTGTTAGAGTTTTTCTTTTTATCCTGCTCAAATTTGTTTTAGATAAAATTGCAATCATGTGCTTTGCTTTGTTTCGTAGTGTGGCTTCTTCATTTACCGTTCTCTTAGGTTTCTTATGATCCTTAATGATTTTTACTAGGTACACAAATGGTTCATTAGGAAGATGGAATGTCTGCATCTTAGCTGAAGTGTTTTCATTAGGACACTCTAAAAAGGAAGAATGAGAGGGTCAGGGTGTTAGGAATACTCTGAAAAGGAAGAATGAGGTGGTCATGACAGGGAGGTTTCCTGACCTTGACCTGAGGAACACTTGAAAGAACTCTAATATGGAAAGCTGTGGGATGGAGGAGGGTAAATATCTTCAAATATTTGCAGGGAAACCACAAAGAGCAGAATTCAATTTGTTTTACCAGTCTCAAAGGACACAAAGACCAACTGAGGAAAAATTTCAAAGAAGCAGCTTTTAGATCAAGGTGATGAAATTTTTAAATAATTAAAAGAGTTTTCAAGGCCTTGTTTTCCCTATTCCTGGGGACGCCTTAGGATGAGTTAGTGGTTGTGTGAAGGTCAGAGTGGAGGAGATGAACCTCCCTCAAGAGGTCGGTATAAAGGGATATCCACAGACTCACAGACCTGCAGGCTGTATAACCCAGTGAGAGTGATTGACTGGTTATGTACTCGTCTAAGATATTTAGAATTCAAGTGTCCTCAGAAAAAAAAAGCAGAATATTCACCCCTCAGTTAACCAAAGGCCATGCTCCTTTATTTCACCTGACTGGGCTCCTGAAAATATTTCATTCACCATCCTTGGTAATTACTCTTGGAATGTTGTAGTTGTGTAGAAATGACTAATTCATTGCTATGCTTACTGGGCACCCTGTGTGTGAGGTATTGTCACAAGGAGCTAGAACTAGCGATGAACTTGAGACTTGCAGTGAGCGTGGAGGGTGAGTGTGGGCTGCAGGAGGGAATGCAGGTGCTCTAATGGATGCAGAAGGTGCAGTTAGCACCCAGGGGACACTGCTCTGACTTGCTGAAGCAGGAGCATGTACAGCAAGCGTTGAAGGAAGAAAGAAAGTGGAGCCTGTTGGAACACTGGGCTCCTTGCTGCAGACCATGACAGCCTTCATCTCTGCGAGGGCTTGGAGGAGAGACCAACTCTGTAAGGATCTGAACCCGCTTCTTTCTCTAAGTACCTGTCCCTAGGATTCTGTGCAGAAAGCTACAAAGGAACAAAGCTACATTTGAAGAACTTGGCAAATTAGAAAATTAACAATGGCCAAGAAGAGAAAAAAAGAACTGAGAAACAGTGGATTTTGAGACATTTATTTCCCTTTCCTCCAGTACTTATCTGGGACTAGGGGAGATGTTTTCAGCCATTAGGTTGTTCACAGTTAACTAAAGCATTTATTGGGTACAGACTTCGTCTAAGACACTGTGCTAAGTGCACATTGACGTCATCCTCATGACTCTGGCTGCCCCTGTGGACACAAAATCACAGCTCTCACCTCACAGAGTAGTAGTTTATTCCAGAGCCACAAATGTGTGATCATTGCTTAGGAACATGGATTCAAGTTGCCCAAATACCACATTTCAATGTGTTAACAGTTTCATGGGTATTTTTTTTTTTTTTTTTTTTTTTTTTTTTTTTTTTTTTTTTTTTTTTTTTTTTTTTTTTTTTTTTTTTTTTTTTTTTTTTTTTTTTTTTTTTTTTTTTTAGTGAGGCAGTGCTGGAATTGAACCTAGGCCTCACACATGCTGGGCAGATGCTCTCACTGAGCTATAGTCCTATTTGCTCATGGAGTTTTTATAGTGACAGAACAAGAGAGCCATAAAATCAAGATCTTTTTCAAATACATTGGTAGTAATATTAGGTAGGCAGGTTATAAGAAGTCTGTTACAAGCTTTAAATGTTATTTAATGACATTCTTCCCCCTGGGTTGATGGAAGCTAGTGTTATGTTAATTCATTCCAAAAAGATGTACTGATAGTCAGAAGGATGTTAGGTCAAATACTGATGTGGACAATAAGTAACCATTAAGAGGGCTAAGACTAGCCCAAGATAATTTGCCTTTGGACCTATAACATTCTAGCTTTCCACAGGCATTGACGTTTTATAAAGAAGCCAGTCAGCCTTGTAGGATTTCTTAACACAGGCGCACCTCCTTCCCCTCACCCAGGGGCCTCATTCACACTCATATTTGCTGGTGAAGGAACCCTGAGGAGCAGAGGGTCCATGTTGAGCCACACTGCAGCCTGGTTTGAATACACACAGCCAAGTTAAGAATTTGACTCCCTGCTTTTTCTGCCCTCTCCTGAGTGCGGGGCTGCCTTTATCCCCAACTTTTGCTCCAGTCCACGCCATGGTGACCTGGCTGGGAGCTTACCCGTGTTCTCTGATCTTCCTGCTGCCCGTCATCCCTCCTTTCGCCCTGATAGCTTTCCTTCTGCTGTGTAAGTGAGTCCCCTGCTGTTCTGATGATTCATCTGTCTGGGAGCCCAAAGTGTCAGGTTTTCTAATAACAGACATAGTAGCAGAGCAGAGAAGTAGGAAATGGGTGGTTTTAATTTTGAATTAGAAGATGGTGTTTTCAAAGAAAGTGCTTTATTGATGCAGTTTTAAAAATTCTCTCCACATATGGTCCCTTTCAGCTCACTGAGAACTGGGGTTAACTACCATTACTTTGTAGGATTTATCCCCATGACATAGAAATATATGGGGGGGGGGCTTACCTTGTGAACATTACTTCCGCTTATGCAGACAAAAGCAGCTGGTTTTACAGTGACATACTATTTGGTACTAAGCTTATAGAAATTCTGCTTGAAAGAAGTTGGTCCTGATGTTATGACAGTAACACAAATGACTGTTCAGAAATGCACACCCAAATAATAACTGCCAGGTTGATGGAGAATTTGCTCCTGGTGCATCTGTAATAAAAAAAAGCTTTAAAAATAATTATAAAAGCCCAAGATTTTTTTTGACATGTGTGTGCATGTGTACTTACATGTGTGTGGGTGCCCATGCACAAGTATTTGTGTGTACGTGGAGGCCAGAGGATGGCCTCAGGTATCATTCCTTGGGTTTGCTGTCTTCTTCTTGAGACAGGGTCTCTCAGTGCCCAGGATGTCCAGTGAACCTCAGCATTCGGTCCCTCTCCACCTCCCAGGGCTGAGACTGCAGGTGTACACCATAACTGCTTTTCTGTGTGGGTCCTGGAGCTCCAGAGCTTGTGAGGCACACACTTCCCATCCCCAAGTGATGCTGTGTGCCGTCTGCTGTTGCAGTCCACACACACCGCCTTACACCAATTTAACCCTCAAGAGCTTCCCATGAGAGCAGCACCAATCCTCAGTACTTCCGTCCGGAGAGGATGGTTTGCACAAGCAGTAAACAGTTGATGGTTGCGTCAGGGCAATCTGTGTCTGCCAGCCTCCATCGTCTTCCCCTTGGGTGGCACTGTAGAGGAATTGCGATATTTTAATGCTCTAGCAAATGAACCACCATTCTCCACTTCACATGGAGGTTTTCAGTCCCTTTCACATACATTAACCTGCGTCTTTTTTTCCTCCATGAGGATTCACTTTATGTTTTGTGCTAAACAGAAACGAAGGTACATAAAGGTGAAGAGAACTTCCAAACATCACAGAACTAGTTAGCAACAAAAACCCAAGCTCAACCTGGAGTTCCTGGGCCTCAGTTTCCCATAGCGTACCAAGGAGTCAACTCATCCTGGCTCTGATCCCCCAGGTTAAACAAGTTCCCATCCCAGCCCCACAGTGCTGGGAATCTCTTTAGCAGATATTCACTGACTTGATGCTGATCAGTGTGTCAGGAATTGTTGCTGACCTCAGTGGAGTAGTGACAGGTAATGCCTTTGTCACACTACTGTGAAATGACCTCCACAGGCTCATGTTTTGAGTCCTTGGTCCCCAGCTGGTGGCGCTGTTTGTGGAACCTATAAGAGGTCACTTCAGATCGGCTTTGAGGTTTTATAGTCTAGCCACACTTCCTGTTCACATTCTCTTCCTGACTATGGATGTAATGTGACCAGCCAGTTCCTGCTGCCAAGCTCTCCCATCATGATGAAACGCTAAGCCAGAGTTCTTTCCTTAAACTCTTGCTACTCGTCAGATCTTTGGCCACAGCAACAAGTAGAGAACTAATCCAGACCCTGTGTTGGGGAAAACATGGTCAGGCAAGAAATTGCTGTAAATGGTGGGGGATAGAAGCTAAAGTAAGACTCTACAGAATGAAGAGGGTTGGGTTGGCTGAGAGGGAAGTGGGTGATGGAGCTTTGTAGCCGCAAGAATATTTGAGCACAGCAGTGAACAAAGGAAACACGAAAGACCACAGAGGCTTGCAGCTAGCCACTAAGACCATGGTCTTGTGAGGCAGTGAAGTCAAAGGTAAGAGCACAAACAAGCTGTGCTGATCGAAGAGGGGCCAAAATTCCCAGCTTGTCATTTCCCAGATAAACTTTGAGCACAAGTTAATGTTTCCTGAGCTTCCCCATGTAGAAGGGGATAGCGGTGCTGTTTTCAAGGTGCATTGCCAGGCTTGCAATTAACGAACACTTTTTTGGGTGTGTGTGTGGGGGGGTGGAGCAGAGAAGGTTCCAGGCTGACCTGGAATTCACTCTGTAACTCAGGCTGTCTTTGAACTTGGCAGTCCTTCTACCTCAGTCTCCTGAGTGTAAAGGTATGAGCAACTACACTCTAAAGAATTTCTTGGCTGGAGAAATTTGCTTAGCGGTTAAGACACTTGCCTGCAAAACAGAAGGACCCGAGTTTGATTCCCTAGTACCCATGTAAAGCCAGATGCACAAGGTGGTAAATGTGTTTGGAGTTCATTTCCAGTGGCTGGAGGCCCTGGAGCACCCATTCTCTCTCTGTGTCTGCCTCTCTGTCTCTCTCTCATTCAAATAAATAGAATATTTTAAAAAACTATATAAAAATAATAAAAATAATTTCTTTATGTCCCCATTGCTTGCCTCAGATTTCTAAGCAGAGGTCATTCAGTGTCAGTAGGTTCTCTACAGAGAGCTTCTTTTAAAGCTCCTGGCAATACCAATTTCTGGGCAAGTTGTGTCTTCTGTGATTTTCTTCTCTCTCTCTCTCTCTCTCTCTCTCTCTCTCTCTCTCTCTCTCTCTCTTCTTTTTTTGAGACTCAGAAACTCAAGAGTGTTTCTCTCGGAAGAATAGGTGCTCACACACACTCTCTTGTTGGCAGCTGGCATTTCTACCTCAAGGATTTTGCATTTACAAGGTAATAATAAAAGTATTAGAGACCTGCAAGATGGTCTGTCCAATAGAGATAAATGTTGATTGCAACTCTAGCCTGGAAGTGGGATTGACTTGAAGTACGACTGGGTGATTTAAGGCCCCATTGCAGCTGTCCCTGGAGATACCTTGGCCAGTCAGCTCTGTTTCATTTCAGGGAGGAAATAAAACTCAGCCTGATTGGACTCTCCTTCTTGACAGAAAGGTGGAGCTGTCACAGTAAATTACGAAGGCCAAGGCTGGCAGAGCCCTGCCTCCTCCTGGATAGATAAGGTCTTTGAACTTGAAATCAGGGTCAAGTTTTAGGACTTCCATCTCATTGAATATTTTAGCATCACTCAGCTTCCTCCCCAGACGCCCCCTAACATGTTCATGAAGGGGTGCCAAGGTGGCTTTTCTGGGGGTGTGCATTCATGCGCAGAGCTCTCAATACTAAGCTAAGAAGAGGTGAGATATGGGGCCGGGCTTGTGTTTCTCCAAGAGAGCGTGCTCTGACAATGGAAGTACTTGTTACCTGTGATACCCATCATGGCAACCACTGGGCCCATGTGACCGCTTAGCTTTTCAAATAGTACGGTGCAAAGAAACACACATTTTAATTCAACTTAAATTTAAATATTCACATGTGGCTACTGACTACCCCACTGGGGCGGCACAAATAGGAAGTATTATATTATGGGGCAGAATCTCAAGAATGTTGTGAGGAACCAAAGCTTGAGTGGGAATTTGGAGGAGAAGGCACCCTGAGAATTTTAAACAAACGACTGGGGAGGGCATGCCAAGAACATAAACTCTGGCAAAAGACAAATCTGGGTATAAGTTCCATTGGTCAAATTCTGGCTTACAACTAGGGTAAATTACTTCTGCAGGATTCATATCTTGCATGTGTAAGATAAAGATAACAATAACACCTACTTCCAGGGTTGTTTTCAGTATTCACCAAGATTTTATTTGAAGATTCTTCATACGATACCTGGCTCACGTTGTATCTTAGCAGATTCTGCATCTTGGCTTTCAATAAAAACCATGACCTTGTTATGGATCGGAACACCACCTTCAGTAAGCTCATGTGATCAGAGAAAAAGAGGAGAAAGAACAGAAAGAAACTTTTCCTTCCCCCAAAGGTGATTAGCTTCATTTAAAAGTATACCTAGAAATTTCTGAGCCGTGAACTCATAGCAAGTTAGGGCCGTGGCTTGCAAGGCCCCCGAGGGTTCTGGGCAAGTACAGAGACTGTGCTGCTCAGAGCCAATTAGGTTGTGAGGATCTTGAAGAGCACTGGTTCTCCAGTCAGGGAGGTCACCTGGGGATCTTGTTCCCGTGTGGATGGACTCGGAGGTCTGAGGGGACTGAGACTTTGCATTTCTGTTCAAGATGCTGCTGGCTCTTAAGGAAACAGGGCTGTGGATCACCTAGAGTCCAGGGCAGTGACCAAGACATGGAGACCCAAAGGGACCCACGGGACAAAAAGAGATCAAGCCAAGGATAAACCTCTTCTCTGCCAGCTCTGCACACCCAGGTAGCTGCGTTCTCTTGGGTCACATGACCCTCAGCAGTTTGCAAACTGTCCTTTCTGTCCCGTTGCCTTTCCATCTGTCAGCTGAGGATAGCAGAGGTCAGAGATTAGTCTACGTGCCACATGATTCCAGTTGGTGACTCTTAGAAATTTCAGTGTGCTGACTGCTGCCCCAGGATTCTCTCCATCATACTGTCACGCCTCTGTTGCTGGATCTTCTGTTTGAGGAAAGTTCCGGTCTGAATGCGATGATAACCAACAGTATCCGTCATTGTGGGGACTTGGGTTCCGTCTGCAGTGAGACCATACAGCCAAAATGAAGTGAAGAGCTCAAGCATCTGGCCACAGCATAGGAGCCTAGAGCCATGGGACAGCCTACATGTAGCAAGGACTTCAAGTCTGGGCGTTAACTGTTCCCTATGCTCAGAAAGCCTAAACTGAATGGCAGCTTCAAGTAGAAAGGGGAGAAATGAAACACAAGACTGATAGTGCAAAGAAAGTCACCTTGCTAGGCGTGAGCCTCATAGTTTATGAAACTTAGAACAATTCTGTGCGCACATATCTGGGTGGCCATGCACATTGCCTCCCGTATTTCCATATGTGTTCACTGGCCTACTCGGGCATATCATGTCCACTTAATTTCACAACTGTCTCGTGAGGATGAGTGAAATGCCATCTCCCAACCTCCCAGAGAATGGGGAAGACTTAGTCTTACCTGCTCCAGTAGCCATCGTGAGGAAGACACTTTTCTGGGTCCTTTCCATCATGAAACTTGGAAGATAAAAATCTAGAAGTAGGATCTTAATAGAGAGTTGCTGATAATGAGGTGAATTTATGGCCTCTTCCTCCCCAGCTGTGGGACACATGTTTTCAGGTCCCAGCCTGGCTGAGCGGGCGTTGTGTCCCTTAAGCGTAGCCTGAATTGTTGGGGTGCCTCATGATCTCGGCGTGTCAGTGTTTTTCTCCAGGTGCCGCTTGTGCTCAGCCACCCCTGTCGCTGTCAGTGCCTACGTCCACAGAGCCAGTTCCAAAGAAAAGCTGACTGAAAGCATCTTAGGTGCTGTCTAAGATGGCAGCTGGCGGGGGATTGCCACTTATAAACTATGTAAACTTTAGAAAATTGCTTTGGCTCTTCTCTAGGTCTTAGTTTTCCCATTTGCAAACTGGAGCAAAGTAATAGTATTTGCTTCCAAAATAGCTGTGAAGATCAAACAGCCAACACTTATTGAGCTCATAATATACGTTAACAGTTGTTGTAACAACATTTTAAGATATTTTCTTGGGTAAATGGGGAATGACACATTGTTTTCTGTTTTCAAAACCATTGGTTTCTATTGTATATAGAGAACGAGGAGCTGGATGATGTGTCATTATCTACACTTTGAAAAAAAAATATTTGGAGATCCTGGCTGTTTTATTGACACTCTTCAATGTCAAGAGTAAGGGCAGGACAGCCCAAGTCAGCCAGCTGGGGTTGTGGGTAAAGGAGTGTGCGTCTGCAATTGGGGCAGGGTTGACTGTGTGCTCTAATGCCTCAGGGCCCACGGTGATTTTCTGGTCTTCCACTTCTGAGCACAGTTGGTCCTGCATTCTATTGATCTGAGCATTTGGCTAATCCCTCTCTGCAGTTAATTATTTCGCCTTGCAATAAACTTAATCTCTTACCACCACATGAGACCTGACCTTACCATTGAGCGAGAAGAATGGCTCTTGGTGACGCTGCTATCTTGGAACCCAAGAGTTTTGTTCTGGAGGGCGAAGCCTACATTGTAGGCCCTCAGGGCAAAATGCTGGGATGCTTTTCTTCACTTCCAGATGTGAAGCCCCCCCTCCACACAGCTAGGCTTTCTGTCCCCCCCACCAGCACCCCAGCCTGTTTTCTTCTCTAAAATGTGAACCACTCAACACTCACTCGTACAGCTTTGACTTGACTCCAAGGCCTCTAGAACACGCCTGATGATCATTCTGTTTGCCAGGTTTTCTTCCAGCTTAAGAAGTTAGTAGTTATCTCAGAATATCCAAGCTCGTCCTACCTCCAGCTCAGGGTTTCCAAAAGACTTACTGCTTCTAAGCAGAAGCTGATTCTGTCTTCATAAACCTCCAGTGATGTGCTCAATCATTTGGCAAGTATTGGTGGAATAGAAAGTTACAGTCTTGGGTGGATCGCAAGGTATTTACAGTGCAGCGGAAAATTGCCAGCCAGAAAGGCAGTGAGTGAGAGAAAGCGAGATGGAAGGAGAAAGCCACAGGAGAGGAGTGCTTTAGATGAACCTGTCTGCCAAGTGTTAGTGACTCCTGTAGCAAGTCACTCATTCTCTTCAGTTTTAAATATGGGATAATTGTGAAGATTAAATAAAGTAATATATTTTAAATATCTATAACCGTGGTTGTCATATATTACAAGAGCAGTAAATGTTGGCTGTCTAATCTAAACTATTTTTGAAGTAAATACTATTACTTTGTTCCATTTTACAAACGAAAATGCCAAGGTCTAAATAGCCCAAGTAATTTTCTAACATTTACATAGTTTTAGGTGGCAAGTTTAAGCTCCAGAATGCTTAGCTCAGGCATTATTGTTCCTTTCCATTACCCCTCAGTGAGACTAGGCCAATTTTTCAGAAATTACATAGGTCATAGGTTTTTGAGAAACGTAATTTTTAATATTTGTCTTAGCTAGAATATAGTATTTTTCAAACATTCATTCCATTGTATTTTTTCCTCCCAGTATCCAATAAGTATTCTCTTTACATAGAAAATATTAAATGCCCAATTGAAGCTGGTTGGCTTCTCACTTATATCAGTTCTTAATTCCCAATTTAAATTTAATGATGTGTTGAAACATTAATGACCCTTATCTTTAAAAGTGTCTCAATTGTACTAAAGTTAACAAATGTGGTTGGTAATATCCAGTGCTATCTTAGAACGCTCTTCCAGACAAGCTTGCAATGGGACTAATGGCAGGTTCACACAGCATTGAAAACAAATAACGTAAAAGAAATTTCCATCACAAGTTGCCTAGGGATTTGGTCTGAGTAAATTCTTTGAAGATGCTCTATGAGCTGGAGAGATGGCTCAGTGGTTAAGCCTCTTGCCTGCAAAGCCTAATGACCCAGGTTCGATTCCCCAGTACTCACCTAAAGTCAGATGCACAAAGTGGCACATGCATCTGGAATTAGTTTGATGAATGATGAGAGACCCTGGTACACCTATTCTCTCTCTCTCTCTGCTTGCAAATAAATGAATAAATTTAAGGATGCTCTAATTCAGGGTTATCACAGTAGCACTGAGAGAAGTAGACAGTGCTAGGTGTGGGCTATTGGACGAAGCATGCTTGGAGCCCATGAAGAGATCACAGGCTGCCTTCACTTCCGCTCTCCCCAAGCACCCTGCCTTCTGTAACAGGGGAATTCCGCAAAGCTCTGTTTCCAACCCCTTGAATAGCAGATTAATGTTGATATTAGGGCAGGAATAAAATTTATTTGAAGCTTGGTTAATAGGTTGAACTCCTTCCAATTCCCCAAAGTCCTTTTGGCTTAACACATTTGCAAAACTGATACTGACTTAGGAGCCTTGGGGCGAACCATGAAGCTCTTCACAATTAGCCTTGATTTGCGTCCACAATGTTTGGAGGGTCCAAATGGAGGGAAGGCTATTTACCAACCTACTGACAAACCCCTACTTGTCTTCTCTGGGTAAATAACTTGGAGCATATGTTCAGGTCCCAGAGCTTGAGATTTTTCAGAGCAAGTTCAAATGTGCCTATTTGCATCACCTGGGGACATTGAAATTCCAAGCACAAGTTCATTTTCACATAACTCGTTATCCTCTCTTGAATTTGGTACTTAATGTGAACTTTGGCAACAGATGGAGTGAGATGGTGTTTCAGAAACACTCAATTTTTCTGCACTCACAAACACGCACAAATAGTAATCATTTGCACTCAAATGAAACTTCCCAAGCCAGGCAGTACCCTCAGGTTTTCATTTGCCACCCCCTATTGAGTTCTTGGGTAAAATTTAATTATCCAACAAATTTGGGGGTAGCTCTGCCAGATGTTGCATGCTGACCCAAGCATTTCAAAGGGGAGAAGCTGTATGTTCCAGGGAGCCAGGAAAGCAAGGCTGGAGACTGGAGGAAAGGGGTGTGAAACTGGAGCAGAGCTTGAAATCTGTGTGTTCCTTCAAGTGAGATGTTACTCCATAAGCTCCAAGAACTGTTGGACAGCCATGGAGATCATTCGGGAATGTCCAGTGCATCTGCCTGCCCACCACCACCTCTGTTAGCCACAAAAAAGCCACCCTCATCATTGGCAACCAGAATTATTGGCAAGAAGAATTATTCAGTTGATTCAAAGTGAAGATGCATACATCCACCCTTCCCTCTCATTCCAGTATGGTTAAGTAAGGCTGCTTGGGGCGTCAATCCATTTTCAAATCTGGATTTATTTATGGAGTTGTCACAATTATCTATTAATAAAAATATTGATAGAATTGTGGTAATAGCTGTCATTTTAAGTGTTACTTCTGATCAGGCACTCTTCTACGTACTTTATTCTTATGACATCTTTATAAAGGAGGTCATTATAACACTCCCTATGTTAACAAAGCCATCCCTTACCATTCTTGTCCTGTAGCTAATAAGCACAGAGGTGGACATCCTCACACCACAGGCTGCGTTCCTTCCCCACCCAGTTCGGGGGGAACTTAATGTACTGCTGGTGACATCTGAATCTGAGGGAATCTGCTCCACTTAGTGTCCACTCAAAGCTTGATGGAACTTACTGCATTTGTCCTCCATGAAAGACAGTGTAGATTTAGGCTATATAACTTGATGATTTCATTATACGTGTGTTCATTGTGAAATAGTCACAAGCTATTTAACATGTCAGTCACCTCCCATAATTAACAATTTCTTTTTATGTATGTATGGCAAGAACCCTCCTGGCAGATTGCAAGTATGTAATTTGATGTTAACTAGAGTCACTGCTGCCCATTAGCTCCACACTCACTAATACTGCATAACTTACTTCAGACCCTTCGACTAACAGCTCACCGTTCTCTAACCCCACCCCCCACTCCAAGCCTCCCTGACCACCTTTCTAATTTCTCTTTCTGAGTTTAACTATTTCATTTTGGCTTCTTGAGATAATATCTCACTCTGTAGCCCAAGGTGACCTAGAACTCACTATGTAACCCAGGCTGACCTTGAACTCAGAGCATACTTGACCTTCCAACTGCTAGAATTTCAAGCATAAGCCATTATCCCTAGCTCAGTTTAGCTATGTTAGCTTCCATGTATAAGTGAGACCATATAGAATTAATTTCTGCATCTGGCTGATTTCATTTAGCACAGAGTCCTAGGTTTATCTATGTTATTGCAGACATCAGGCTTTCTTCCTGTCTCCTCCATCTATCTGCTTATTTAATTTTGGTGAGCGTATATGTGTTTGGCTTTGGTATATGCATTCTTATAATCAGATGCACACAGTGTGTGTTGAGACTAGAGGAAAGAGATTGGGTGTCATCTGCTGCTCTTCAACGGTCCTTGACATAGTCTCTCACTGAACCTCCCTGTGTTTCGATCAGATGGGCTGACCAGGGAGACCCAGCAATCTTCCTGTCTCCCCAAAAGCAGCCCTGAGGTTCAGGTACACGTACTCATGCCCTGCTTTCTTACATGGGTGCTGAGATCAAACTCACATAAGTGCTCTTACCCACTAAGCCATCTCTCCAGACCTTTTCTTTCTTTTTAAAAGACTGCACGTGTGTGTGTGTGTGTGTGTGTGTGTGTGTGTGTGTGTGTGTGAGAGAGAGAGAGAGAGAGAGAGAGAGAGAGAGAGAGAGAGAGAGAGAGAGAGAGAGAGAAAGAGTGTGTGTGTGTGTGATTTTATCTAATCATCTGTTTGTAGGACATTGAGTTTGTTCCATATCTGACTATTGCAAATATTGCTGCAATAAACACAAGGGAGCAGATTCTTCTTAGAAATTTGACTTCATTTCCTTGGAGATAGGAACCAAATTTTATATGCCATTCCATCCAAACAGCGCTGATTTTATACAGGAGGGAAAGAGTACCGAAAAGCAGCCAATGGGTTGTCATCTCTTAAGTAACTTCATATAACCCATCATTCCCCTGAAAAAAAAGAAGTTTTAGCTGAGCCAATTGCACTCTTGGAAGTTTAGGGGAAAAAATACTTGTAGGATATTTAGCTTTTAGAAATATGAAGAAATAAAACTATGAGCTCATTGTCGAACTATGAAGTAAGGAAGCAGCAGGGAATATGAGTGAACAGAGAAAATTCATCTACTGAAAAGATTGCCTTTGGTACCAGAAGTAGAAGCATCATGAGAAACAAAAGAACAGCCAGTATCCTAGGATCCCCAACCTTATGTCTTCCTCTGACTCTGGGGAGTTTTATAGTCACAGCAGGATAGTGGACATGAGAGGACTTACGCAGATCACACAGCAGAATGCCAATGCATAATCAGGTGATCAATACCAGTCAGTCATATGACATGTTTGTTATTATAAGAGATTCT
The DNA here is from genome assembly GCA_004024765.1 of Zapus hudsonius. NCBI lineage: Eukaryota > Metazoa > Chordata > Mammalia > Rodentia > Dipodidae > Zapus > Zapus hudsonius. The sequence continues at coordinate 5,335 of PVHP010010625.1, read as the reverse complement.
AAATGATCTGTTTTATTTAGGAAATACAGAACACCCTCTCATTCCCAGCGTATAAGAGCATCCTAGTTAGTGTTATGAAAGGCCATATTCTTCCTTTCATCATTGAATTGGGTTCCTTAATTGTTACAATATTTCACATTCAGTTTATGAGTATTTTCGTTTTCTTTCAGATTGATTCCACACACACTAATGAACTATCATGTCGAGCAATGGGGGAGCTTTTCCCATAATCTCTTCTTCTCCAATCTGCCTCCCATACTAATGGGAGGACCGTGGAGACGTCAGCCATTAGTGCACATGGGCTGGTATCAATCATGGACCATGGATCATTGAGCATCTTTGTTGTAAAACAAATGGCATGTGGTCAGTTAATCATACAGAAACATCTCTGGAGCCTTATGACTTTATTCATAACCCCTAAATCTGTTTCCAGTTTTATAAGTAGAACATCTGTTAAAATATGCAGAAATTACAATCACAGTCATTACCAGAGCACTATATAGCTTGGGCTGTTTTTTGTTTTTTGTTTTCCTGAAGCTTCTGGCGCTAATCCTCTGCGATTCATGCTATGGTCCCACTCTTCAGTCTCTTTTGTTCGCCCTTGTTCTTTCTGGCGGCAGCACTTTTAACCCATGACTGAAAAGTGGACATGCACTATCCCGGGGGGTTGGCACCAAGCCACCATGATTCGGCATCATGGCAGAGTGCCTGCACCAAACCCTAGTGCAAACCTGGGTATTTCGAGAGTGCAACATGCATTAGCTTCAACCAGTCAGAAGCTAAGAACCCCTAATTGGCTTCACACCTCTTTTCCAGACCTCAGACTCTCGCAGTCCTGGCATTTAACCAAAAGTAAATAGACACCCCCAACACCACAGCCAAACTCCTTTCATAAGCTCACTCCTGCACTCTCCTCACCCCTGCCTGTTAAAGGTTGACTGAATTCATATTGAAATCAGCTTCTACAATCATTCATCTCCAAGACAAAGACCAGGAGAAATGCAGCCATTGCCAGAGAACAAGATCTGACATAAGAACCTAGTTTGGATCCCTCATTATTTACAACTCCTTGACTTTCCTGTGCCTGCGCTGCAGTGGGAATCAACAGACATTCCCGACAGAAGCGGAAAAGGCTCCTTGTTCTTGTGTCCATCACCCACCCTCACGTGTGCAGTTTTGTGGGTCTCGGGCAAAGTCACTGTGGCCAAGCCTGAACAAACATGCTTCAAATGGGACACAAGGAAACAAGGCACTGCAGTGAGTGCCTGAGAGAACAAACACGGGGTCAGGCAAGCATGGGCTTGAATCCCAGACCTGCCCGTGGGCACCGTTTGCCCTGGAGAAGCCAATTTGTCGACATGCAGTTCCCGTCTAGAATTCTAGTGCCTTCTAAAGTTACTGATAACGGTCAACGTTCCTGATCATTGTTAGGTACTGATATTTATCCATTATTCATTGCTTCTCTTGTTATTTTTCCTTTTTTGGTCTAGCACTAGTACATGGTTAGATTATATTAGTAGTTGTTGTTGACACCAGCATAGCGTTCTTCTTAAAGTTTGTATCTGGGTGTATTAAAACATAGCATCTATTTGCTAGAAACACAGTGAAGCTTCTGGGCTTCTAGGCCCAGAGTGGTGAGTAGTCTGTAGTTTGTGAAGGATGATCCTCGGGCTGAGCCCTACCACTGGCTCAGATCATCCCGAGGGGGTCACAGCTGACATCCAAAGCAAGGGCTGTGGACGCTGTGGCCAAGAGTGACTTCCCTGAGAAGGCTTCTTCAGGGCAAGGCAGGGGAATAGCATGAGGGCTGGCGTGACTGATTTTTTAGTGATGTGTGAGGGGATAGAAGATCAGTCTCACACTCAGATGAAATTTGAAAAGTTAGGATAAAATAGTCAAGGGAAGAGCCAGTTTGCTTGGTGGGAAAATCAAAACAGGAATGGCAGGGTCTGAGCCTCTTGGAGGATCAAAGGCTGAAGCACTGGGGGGTGAAAATAGGAAGCTCCTGGGGAGCAGATGCCTGGCTGGGCGGAGCTTATGGAGGTGATGCTGAACAGTCCTTGCGTTTGTCCACCTCTGCAGCCCACGCCTGAGACCCGCTGCCCTCGTCTCCCTGCCAGCCTTCAGAACCTGGCTAAAGGAAAATTGCACTCGTGTGGTGGGAGTCCTGAGCCCCAATTAAAGTGTCAGGCCCTGAAACAAACAAACAAATACAGACAACAAAGAGAGGGATAATGTTTTAAAGTTGGGTTCTCAGGAGCGCCCCATGAATTTGGAGCTCTCAAGACAGTTGCTGGTGTTCAGTAAATAACAGTAGATGACAGAAAGTGCTTAGCTGCCGGTAGCCCGAGGTGCCCGGTGATTAGATCTCTTTAAGCAGAGTTTAGTCTGGATGCCGCACCCCCTAGCTTTCCAGTACTTATGCACATTAATCCCCCAGGGGCTCAAAAGTCCTCCTGCTGAAAACAGAAGGGGCGAGAACAGAAGCAAATGAGTGACACGTCCAGTGCTCCTAGACCCTCTGTACTACTCAGTGCGCGCACCCACCACCACCGCAGTCACACTGTGGAAGTGCTCACAGGTGTTTGATGGACTTGCTTGGAGAAATGAATCAAAATAGCCTTTTAAAGCAGTTACTTGCTTTATGTGATGACGAGGACCCACAGATGGGACCCTGCAGGTTCTTGAGGATCTTGGAAGTAGAGGCAGGATTGGCATCAGTACCCAGTGGGCGCCAGAGTCCTTCCTTCTGTCCAGTGCCCTGTTACCGTGGTTATTTTGGAGAGGTCCCTCTGTGCTCTGGGGACATAACTAACGGGGGGGGAGAGCTAATAAAGAATGAAAAAGCAAATTTTTTGGAAGTATTTAACTGATTTCCTACTAGAAAGTAAAAGCTCCTCTGCAGTTGGGGTTCGTGAGCTGGGGACGTCCTTTGATCCTTTCTTTCATTTGAGGCAGGTCTCACTCTGGCCTAGGCTGACCTGGACCTCACTTTAGAGCACAAAACTCACAGTGATCCTCGTATCTCAGCATCTGAAGTGCAGGCATTAAAGGTGTGAGCCACCATCTTAATCTTAATTACAATGCTGTATTCCTGTATAAATATTTCATATGTGCAATTAAAACAATGGATTGTTGAAGTGAGTGAAAAATGAGAAGTCCTTCTTTTTCTTTATTTGCACACAAATGGGATAGACTCTACACTCTGAAGGCTGGGGCTACACAGAGAGACCCCGTCTCAAAAAAATAAAACTAACAATCAAAGAAATGTAAGCTAAAATCCACCATGTGCTAGTTTTTACTATTTAAGCTATAATTTATAGATTTCAATATGTTTAAAAGAATAAAAATTGAGTTAGTCATTTTATGAATCAACAGAATCAAATTGCTAATCAAAAATAGCATTGATCATATATACATACATATATATATATACGCACACATAACACAAACATTTTCTTTTTTTTTTTAAATATTTATTCATTTTCAAGCAGAGATACAGAGCTAGAGAGAGAGGGAGAGAGCACCAGGGCCACCACCTTGTGGGTCTGGCATATGTGGGTACTGGGGAATTGAACCAGGGGCCTTAGGCACTGGAGGCAAGTGCCTTAACCTATGAGCCATCTCTCCAGCCCAACACAAACATTTTCTAATGCATTGTGTATTAAACTAACATCTCTATAACACTATATTATGCTGTTGGGTTCTTAAATGTTCAAAAAATTTAATTGCTCAAAGAATCTTTAACTGTAAGGAATTGTGCAGACTATACAGTTGACCTGATCTTTGCATTCTATTTCATAATTAAAGTGTTGTAAGTGTAGTAATCCCTATACAGTGGTTAACACATATTACCTGTGACTTTGACCAGTTATGAAAATATAATACCCCATGTTTTCAAACATTTTCTGTTTCTTTAAAAATGTTATATTGCCTTATTGAAAATGTTCCAGTAAAATTGCAGTATATAAATATTCAAAATTAACACCTAGAATTATTAATTTCTGCATTGTAAAATTCTGAGCTATAATAAGCTAACAAAAACTCAAATTTCAACAGGCAAAGAAGGAGAAACATAGGGTAATGAACTAGAAGCCACTGTTATCTTGACCTTCCTGCTCTGGAGTTGTTCTAGCCCTATCTGGTCCTATTTTGCTTATATTCACAACCTCATCAGCCTCTCTTGTCCCCTTGCCTTCTCCTGCCGGTTTTTTTACTCCATATAGGCCTCCTTCTACTTTCTTGTCTCATAGTTTTGTTTTTTTTTAATATATGAGAGAAAGCTTAGAATATGTGTCTTTTTGAGTCTGGCCCATTTTGGTTAACATGATCTCCAGTTCCATCTGTTTGTCTACAAATGATGTAACTTCATTATTTTTATAGCTGAATAAAACTCCATTGTCTATCTGTATATCACATTTTCTTTATCCATCTGTTGATAGATGTACAAGCTCATTCCATATCTTGGTTGTGAATCGTGCCTCAGTGAACATAGGTGTGCTATGCTAACTTCTATTTCTTCAGGTGGACTCATACCTATTGAGCATTCAGCAGCTGGTACTTCCTCCTCTACTTTCCCTGAGACCTTCCTTCCATACTGCTTTGTGAAAGCCAATAAATACTAACACTCAGATAGATACAAGCTAAAATCTACCACATCCTAGTTTTTATTATTTTCTCTGCTGAAACAATTAGCCGGCTTGATTACACCCTAACGAAACCAATAAATTGGAAGAATCAGTGGGTCTGGAAAAATTCTTCAATTAAAATGAAAAGACACCATACTAATATGTGATTTGTCACATCACTAAAGTAGAGACACTTTGGAAGGACCTTTTCAAAGCCCCAAATAGAAACAGAAAGCAAATAAGATGTGTGAACATTTGGGAATGGCATTTGGTATGGGAGGAAATCATTTGTGTAATTATTATTAGATTCTAACCAAATTGGCAAATATTCACTATTTTCCTCATTTTTTGAGCTTATTAGACTGTCAAATTGTTGGAGTGATAATGCATGGATTTGTGAGAATTTCTGTACTTCCCTATTTGAGCAGAACTAAACAAATGGGCATTCACAATGACCCATTTTATTTACAGCTCTGTTTTGACAGTTTATGGTAAAAGAAAGTCACATAATAAATAGCTCATGTTTGATGCTGCTATACTTTCATAAAAATATCTAAGTTTGGACAAATTTTTCATTTGTCTAATACATTAGACTAATACATTAATGAAGATCTATAAATACCCATTATTTGCTGTGCATGTTCAAGATCATTTGATTTATAAATATGAATAAATAAGAGTGAGATCAATTCTAGTTTAAGTTGGAA
>PVHP010010624.1:0-47144 GCA_004024765.1 Zapus hudsonius | reverse complement strand
CTTCTCCTTCTCCTCCTCCTCCTCCTCCTCCTCCTCCTCCTTCTCTCCATCTTTTCCTCATTACTCGTCCAGTTCACACCCTGGTTCCCCTCCCCTTCTGATCAGTTTACTGTCCCTTCTGGACTGGCAGCACTGTAGCCCAGGCAGATCTTCCATTCCTAACCCCTCCCCCACTTTGCCTCTTTGCCTAAAGTCTCCCTTTCTGAGCCCTTAATAAGCTCCCAGCTCCCTAAAACAAACTCTGTTGCATTGGGGTACGCTTTGTGCTGCTTTCCCACCTTTTCCAAAACCTTCTCAAGATGTCATCCTTGCACCCTAGGTGCAGGTTTTACCCAGAATCCCTCGCAGCCCCTGGCCACTTTCACACCCTTGTATTCAGCCACCCAAACCTGGAATGTTGCCTCACATTCAGCTCTGTCTAACCAAGTGGGGTTTTGGTGAGTCTTTGTGAACATTCAGACTTCAACATTGGATAGCAGTGTGGTAGAAACAGCCCCCAGGCCAGTAACTCCTGCATGTCACCAAGTTGTGACTTTTGTATCTCCTCAAAGTGCTTTTGAGAGTCTAAAAGGGCATTCAAGCATATGTGTGCACACGTGTGTGTTTTCCTCTTTGAGCTATTCTTAGTCTCTAAAAGAGAAAGAATGTTATAAAGACGGTAGGTTATGATGAAGTATGCTCATTTCCTGGATCAAGTGAGTATTTAGTCTGAAAAATTAAGATAACCATCAATGGTAATTAATTCTGATGCTTAATATTCTGAATTTACTTCTCCCGGTGATTTTTGAAATTTTAATGACATTGTGTTTTTAAAAACATTGTAAAGCAGCACTTGGGAGGCAGATGTAGGAGGATCACTGTGAGTTTGAGACCACCCTGAGACTACATAGTGAATTTCTCAATATATATATATATATATATATATATATATATATATATATATAAAAATTATAAGAAAAAGAATAAAAAATTTCCCTATAATCATGACATCCCAGAAATAGTTCTACTCATTTTCTAATACTTTCTATACCTAGAGTTTTCATATGATTGAAGGAATACTTCAATTTATTTGTTTATTTTTGTTTGTGTTTGTTTGTTTGATGTAAGGTTTTGCTCTAGCCCAGGCTGACCTAAAATTCACTATGGAGTCTCAGGGTGGCCTCAAACTCATGGCAATCACCTCTACCTCTGCCTCCTGAGTGCTGGGATTAAAGATGTGCACCACTATGCTTGGCTAAAATACTGTTTTTATTCCCTAACATAAATATCAAATAGTATATCCTAAGAATTTATTTGTGGAATTAATATTTCATATAAATAAATAAAATTTTTCATGGCTCCACATTATTTATACTATAAACATTTTCTAGTTTTTTATACTTAGACAATTTAAGATTTCATTATTAAAAGTAACACATTAATGGCAATCTTTGTACATAAATCTTTTTTGTACATAAAAAACATTTCTGGCTCATTTCCTTTAGGACTGATTTCCAGAGATAACATTTCTAAATCATGGGGTTTTAATATACTTAAGACTCTTACAACATGTTACCCATTCACTTTCCAGAAATATCAGCCAATTTACTGTTGCACTGGAAGAGATAAGAATGCCCACTTGTAGCACCTCTGCTGGCACTGTTCTAGTTTTTAATTCCAGTCTTTGCTTTAGTGCTTCTATGGTGCTTTGTAGACATGCCTAACAAACTCTGTGTGTGTGTGTGTGTGTGTGTGTGTGTGTGTGTGTGTGTGTGTCTGTTAATTGCTGAATATAAGACAACAATGTGTTCCATCTTCCAGGGCTACAGTCCCGTGGTAGTTGCCTGAGAGGCACTTAACATACCAGGGGCTTTGCTTCTGTGAAATCCAATTTTCTTCACAATGCCTCTGTGAGGTAGATGCTCCCATGCCCATGTTCTACAGGAAGAAGCTGAGGCTAAGAGACTTATCTTAGGTCTTAAAGCTAGTAATTGTCACAAGCAGAGCTCGGTTGCATCTTTGGGTTCCTGTATCTACACTCTTTCCATTCTTGGGGTTTCCTTCTTGAAAGAACCCTCAGTGCCTAGGTTTCAGGGAATAGAGGGAGCATGTGTGATAAGCACTGATGCAAGAGAGTCTCAGGTCCCTGATGTGAGACTTCTTCAAAGGCAAAGCAAGGTATTTCAGCTTAAATAGAAAAGTCTTTCAGTGGAATAGAGTGAGTTTCATGCATTATTTCTTCATGGTAAGACACAATGAACCACCAATGAATTCAGAAACTACATTTGTTGCAGCTCCAGAAAACATAGTTATTTTATAAATAAGACTTTTGCACAAGGACCTTTAGAATATGAAATCCAATGTTTTTTTTTCCCTCTCATGATTTCAGTCTCTCTCTCAATTTGACTTGAAACACAGTGATTCTCACTGATTCTTAATAAGTTGCAGGTTTAGTATGCTGTATTCTCAGTCACAATAAAATTCAGTATGCAGGCATTTGATGCCCCCAGAATTAGGCTAGGTAATTTAGATAGTCTCAGAGAGGAGATGGGACATGTTTTCAAAATTTTATATTTCCATATGGAATTTCAAGTCTATAAAAAATAACATGATATAAAGTAAGATAAATATGGTTAAAGATGTTTAAAATGCCAAGGAGGTTAAAAGGACCAGTGTTGCAGTCAGCTTTCTAGTTGCTGCGGAGAAAGATCACAAATAAAAGCAGCTTGTGGAGGAATGGGTTTATTAGGCTTACAGACTTGAGGGGAGACTCCATCCTGGCAGGGAAAATGATGGCATGAGCAGAGGGCTGGACATCACCTCCGCCACAGCACTGCAAACAGCGGCAGGAAGGTGTGCCAAACTCTGGCAAGGGGAAGCTGGTTTATAACCCCATAAGCCCACCCCCAACAACACAGCTTCATCGAGGTTGTAAAACCCAAACTGTCATCAGCTGAGGATCGATTTATCAGAACACATTCATTTGTTTGTGGGGGACACCTGGATCAAACCATGACAACCAGGAATGTCATTCATGCTGTGGAGATCAAGAGAAGGATCCCTGGAGAAGCTGACATTTCTACTGGACTCAGAGGATGGCTACAACGTACAAAAGCAGATGTAGAGGTGAGGGGAAACATGGGAAGAAGCGTCAGGATACCACACAGACAGACAAGGCCTAGCTGAGGTCATGTGATCCTGCCTCCTACTTGTGGTCTACATTTAACAGTGTTTATGGCTCTGGGCACACATTGCACAATGTTTGACCACAAGTAAAATAATAATAATAATAATAATTATTATTATTAGTAATAATAATAATGGCAATACTGAGGCCACCTCCAGAAATCTAAGGAGTCTGATCTCTCCTTTTCATTAATTGTATGTGCTTCAGCATGATTTTCTGCTGTCTTCTCTAATAAATTTTTACCTGGGGCTGATCATTATAGCTCAGTAGTAGAAACCTTGTCCAGCACATGTCATTCCCTAGGTTTGACCTTCAGTATGGAAAAGAAAAAAAAGCCAATTTCACAGAAGCACCACTGATCTTGTATGATACATATTTTAAGTGACGGTGGAAGGATGCAGGGAAAATTGGCCTATTTGAATTTGTTATTGTTGTTATTCAGACCATAAGAGCGTACCCATTATCCTTTGGATGTTTGTAGACCACCCATGCATCTGTGCTGGCGCTGGGAAAACATAGCATCAGGATAGGCAGGAGACCACAGCTGCCATTCTCCACAGCCTGTCTGTCTCACCCCCAGCCACAGGTGAGTGTTCTGGGCCTCATATGGTGATAGCAATGGGGTTGGAGGTCAGAAATTTGCATATTTCAAAAGTTTCTCACACAGTTCTGTTGCAACAAAGCTTAAGTACAACTTATACAGTGGTCATCAGCTTAGATTTGCCTGGAGAGATTTGTAAAATAAACCTAAGCCTGGAGCCCACATCAGATGAATGGCATGAGAATACCAGTTGATGGAGTCTGGACACTAGGATCTTGTAAATATCTCATCTATTTCAGCTAGGTTTGAGAACAACTGGTGTCTGATAAAACTTAATGCTTTCAGTGATTTAGATGTGTGTGTGTGTGTGTGTGAGAGAGAGAGAGAGAGAGAGAGAGAGAGAGAGAAAGAGAGAAAGAGAGAGAGGAGGGAAGTATATAGATATTAAAGTGAATGCACAAATTTTTAATCCACCCATGCTCCTATATTTATTACACACACATGTATATATAAATCTTTATTTTATAGAAGCTTATCTTGGTAAATCAAATCAGGTAACTCACTGAAATTTTAGTTCTTACTTGGGGAACTTTGAAAACTCCACTGACCTAGGCTACATCACAGACCTATTAAATCAGAATTTCTGAGGTGGGACAGGACATAGCATCACTATTTTGAAAGTTGCCCACGTAGTTCCAGGATACAGCAGGGGCTGGGAACTACAGCTGGGTACAATGCCCAGGTGGGGAGGATCACAGAGGGTGTCTGTTCATATAAATTTAAACGTCCACTTGGGTAGCTCCATAGAGTCACTGTGGCACTTTGTCTGTAATATTCTCTAGCTGAGCTGGGAGAGGTCTGCATGATCATGTAGAACTGTCCTGAATGCAGACAACAAGAACCATTAATAAGGTTTCCAGATTTATCAAACATACATTTGCTCTGCAGTCACAAACAGCTCTAGGCTTGCTGGGCCCTGGAATCTGCTGTGAGCCCAAAGTATTAGCACATCTTCTTTGTGCCTCTGTTGATGAGGAAGAAACATTCTCACGCCACACCCATTCTAGTTAACTCCTGAGCACATTTTTTCCCTTGATCATCATGGTCAATGCACAGCCTGGAGCTTCTAGAAACCCGTTGGGCTGTCCCCTCACTTTCCATTTTAATCTATGGGATGTGTTTCATGTGGAGCCAATATAAGTATTGACTTCATCTTTCCTGGCTCAGGTTATTAGCTGTGCACATGTGTTGAACCTTCTGAGACTTTGAAGGCCTATCAATTATATGCAGCCAGAGAGACAAGTGTAACATTACACACAGACCATGCTACTCATACCCAAGGCCACCTTCATGGATCTTGGACCTAGGCTTAGGAGAGCTGCACACTTGGTTTATGTGTTATTGCCAAAATTTGAAATTCTTGATATGTTATGAAATAACAAAAGATCTGCAGTTCATTTAGTCCCGGACACTGACAGTTTTGTAGTTGGTCCAGCGTGTGCTACAAAGCAAAGCAACATCTGCTCAAAGCAGTGGCCTTCTCACCTGGGCAATTCTTTCCACCCCTTGCAATGAGTGTGATCTTAGTCTCCTCTCTTGATAAGCGGCGTTCTGTGGTTGGGAAAGCCCCTGACAACTGTTCACTCATTCCTTCCACTGGCTTTGGGAATTCACAGCCAGGCATTTTATCTGGGATCTTGGATGAACTACATATCTTTTCAGGTGTAGATGTTTTTTTAAAGTGGCATTTAACAGCTGTCAGCAGTCTTTAGCTGCAACTATGTATCTGGGCATCTGAGCAGGTGCCAGGTACCTTTCCTCACATGCCTCCATCACAGAAGATGTATTGAATGCTTTCCTGTGTGACCCGATGCCATGCTGTTACGTTCTTCTGATGAGACCAGCCCTGATGGACAGGCACCATTGCTGCCATTGGAACTGACTTTCTCCACACTGGAAAAGGCTGTGGTGCTTTGGTACAAGGACAATGGAAGAATTTTTCTGCCACTTGCTATTCTAAGACTCAGACAGAGTGAACAAAAAATTTACAAAAATCCAAAGGTGGCCTATTTGGTTGGCAAAAAACCAAAGCTGCTCCTCCCACCTCCTCAGTTACAACCACATTGCTAAGTCATGCTGTTGTTCCGTGAGGTCGTTGCCACAGACAGCCATGGCAGGGGTTGGGTATGGAAAGGCTGACCCAGGGAAAACAGTTGATGGGAAGTTATTTGGAATTCATGTGTGTAGAAGTACTTTTAAAATGGAATTGTGAAAGGCATGTAGGCCTCGCTTGTCTTCTCTATGGCTCGTGGAGTTTGCAGGAGGCAGTTTTTGCATCTCCTCTCTAGTGCCAGCAACTCGTAATCCAATGTAAAATGTGAAACAAGTGACCGATGGAACACCTCCAGGATTATGAGGAGCCCCTCATGCTTGAAGGGTAAGACGGCCTCAATGGCATCGCGCCTGCTGTATCGTGTGCTGCCTTGGAACAGAGCTCCTTACCACTTGAGCAAATGCCATGGATCTGCTCTTTGCCAAAACGTTTGGAGTTAGCCTTATGGTGGAAGTGCAATTGTCCAAATGTGCTCACGCATTTTGAGCATTTTATTAATAACATGGTTGCTTTTCAGATACTGATATGAGGCAGAAAAATCACCTCCAGGGCTATAGTAATGCAACTCCAGTTTGGCCTTTCCTATGGTCTGCCCTGTCCACCCCCACGAGACCCAGTTTATTAGAAAATGATGACTTATGTCATGTGCTTATCTAAATGAAGTAGCCCCACAGGGAACACGGGTATCTTGGATGGAGGAGCAGTCTCATGAATTATACTAAATTAAAAGGAAGCACTTTCGAGAACCCACCGGGTACAGTGTGATAAGAACAGAAAGCCCATGCCCTCAAGGGACTTGCATTTTAATTGCGAGAACAAATTGATTACTATATTAGATGACACCAGAGAACAAAGTTATTCTTTTCTAATACATTCTAGTGTTGTCATCTGTCACATACCTCAGAGGTCTGGGGCACTGCAAACACGCCCCTTGGTTTGCCGGCTCCCTCCAGTGAGGCCTGAGCTCTTTGTTTTCATATTTTCACAGTGAGGTGGATGGCTAGTCACAGGAATTGCAGAAGTGATGTCACTGATGATCTCACAGCAGCTCAAGTCAGGTTAAAAAGGAATTTAGCTTTGGGCCTCAAACATCAGATCTCAAAAGCGCTACACACAAGTTCAAAGGCCATCTTAGACAATGACATAGCATAAAATTATAGTGGAACATATAGTCAGAGAAATTTTATGAGAACAGGGTCATTTCCAAAACACCCAGAAGAGACACAAAGCTTACAATGCATATTTTTAAACTTTTTTCTTGGCTTAAAATTGCATATATTAACACAACAATATGCTCAGTATCATAGGTTCTTAGATAAAGCCATTGAATCCATGATGACATTCCCTCTTATGCATTAGTTATTCTCCCCCCCCCATGACTCTTACATTCTTTCCACCCCCTCTTCCACAAATTTCCCTGAGTCATAGTGGGTGAGTTTATATTTTGCATAGTTATTAGGTTTTTAAGAGTCTGTAGATTTGTATTTTGGACAATTTTGGGCACCCTAGGTGTCTCTCTCTATCGTCCTTCCCCAGGTTATCTGCCTTGCTGTGGGAAAAGCTCTTTTGCTCGCCATCTCACTTCCTTAGAGGCTGCATTAGGGCTCTAAATGGTGAGTTTGAGGTGAATGGTCTCCTGCTTGGGTGTCCCTCCGTCAAGTCATGTCCCATTGGTGGAGTTCCATCTATGCGGTAAAGTCCTCACTAACCATAGGTCCTCAGAAAGGCTACAGCCTCCAAATGCTCACCAACCTAGCAATATTTGTCTCAATTGACAAATAATGATCTCACTCTCTGCTGGAGACTCTATTTGTATTTTTCAGAATGCATATTTCTAAGTAAATAATTTAAAAGCCATTTTACTGAGTGTTTTCTCCATGCTGTACCCCAGAGGGGCTTCACCACACCCTGACAGGTTCATCCTCTGGCTCCAGTTTCAGGGGAGATGAAACTTCATGGGAGAAGCTGAGTGACAGGGTGTAGAGCTGAGATTCAAACCATCGGGATGCCACGCAGCCTGGGGTTAAAACCCCAATTCTGCACAAACTCACAGGGCTGGTTTTTGCCATGCCTGCATTCCTCATGTCTTACACGAGAAGAAGAGCTACCTGCGATTGTTTTACAGTTACAGGTAAAGCGCTTGGAAACGTGTCTGGAGCTAGCAGCCCCTCTTGCAATATCAGCTAAACTGAGGTCCTGGGGGGATGCTTTGTTGCAAGGAATCTTATCAGATGGAAAGGGGAATGCTTTCTATATAAAAATATTAAAAAGTATTACTTCACATCCAATCTGATAATGAAAGAATAATTCCATGCTATTCTGATATACCAAGAATCCAGTCATAGAAGAAGCTTGATTTTGTTGTCTATAACTGAATTAGGTTTTGATAAAATTAACTTTTGCTATAAATTGGTGATCAAAGAATAGATAAGTACTTCCTTTGGTTGATAATGATTCTATGTCTGATACCAACAGTCTCCATTACACTGAAGAGTGGAATTTGGGCTTCTCATTGAAATGTGAAGCCACATAAGAATACCTACAACACCACTATCATTTCATCATGTTCTAGAAGTTCCAGATAATAGAATGAGACATAAGTTAGATATGATGTTTACCTATAATATGGGCACTACTATTAAGTTTTTTAAATATCATTATTTTTATAAAATTGCAAATTCAGTAATGAATCTAAAAATGTTTAGTCTGGATATAAAAATAGTCAACATTTTATATTTTGCTAATATGTTGGAAATAGTCTTAGATAATTTAATGTCAAAAGTGTTACTAAGAAGAAGAAGACAATAGTAACAGTGACTACAAAATGTTCAATGGAAAATTGGAAGGTCATCAGAGAGCAAGCTGTGTATATAATGGCATAATTTATAAAAGTAGAAGCTAAGAATAAGATCCTACCTGTTCAATAATATCAGAATGATTAGCTCAGTGATGCTGAAATTACAAAGAGAATAAAAGAAGGTACATGTTTTCCATGTGAAGTACAACGTGTCTAGTAACAATCTATTCTTGACATATATTCATTACACAGTATGATTATAAACTTATTTTTACACAGTAATAATGGTAAGAACAGAATGTCAATAACAACAGGACACAAGACTACAGGTGATTTTGCTTTTATTTTTATGGTTTTCAAAATTTTTTTGTGAAAAGCAAGTGCGTGCTTTATGCAGAAAGTTTGTTTTTTAAAATTGTTTAAAGAAAAAATACAAGAATTGAATATACCTTCATATTATTACTTGTCTTCTCACATTGTGTTTTATTTTACAAACATTTGTTACTTACTTGGGAAATTGAGGCAGGAGGACATGAAGTCCAAGGTCATCCTCAGCTACATAGTGATTCAGAGGCTAGCCTGTGCTTTGTGAAACCCTGTCTCAAAAACAAAACAACAACAAAAAAAGAAAATCTTTTACTGCTAATAAATAATTAAAGTTAAATAATATAATATCTTATTTACTCAAAAGAGACATCTCATCTCATAATGCCTTCCTATAAATCTTGGGTTAATCTCTGGGCAGAAGGAATGCCAAGATGTTCATGAAGGCCTCAGCAGTGAAACATCCATCTCATTTACTCTTTGAAAAATAAATGATCTAACTTCCTTATGACTACAGCAATGAGCACACACATTCATAGCCTTTGGAATGGCCCTATGTATTATTTACGGCTATCCATTTGTGGTTTGGTGGTCAGTCTAATGGGTGTCTTTCTCAGCTGGCTTTTGTGTGAAACACGGAGGGGGTTCTCATCTGCCTGTCTCATAATTTCTCACCAGAAGAGTCAAAACACACTTTGAAAACCCGAAACAGCCCAGATAAATGCACGTTTTAACTCTGACTGTCAGGTGACCCTGTCACACCCCATCCATGCTGGTAAGAGAGCAGCACCCACCCTGTGTCACAAGCCCCAGTTCCCGATGCAAAGTCTCATGTGTAATTGTTCACTGCATGTTTCTGGTAGAAATGAGAATCCAAACCCGAGACATCCAACTCTGGTCCCCACAGTCTTCCTTCAGCTGAAATGACATGAGGTCTCAATGAGGTTTCAGCATCCCAGGTCCCTCATTTGACCACATTCTCAGGGTCACTTACACTCCATAAAGGCCTGGAACTTATTGTGTGCTTTGTTTGGCCATCACAGACACGAGTGCCACCCCCAAGCTGACAGGAGTCTTCAGAGGGTGGGACTGATTTTCCAACAAGCAGGCCCAGCACTGCCCCGCCTCCCCCTCCTTGTCTGGACCCCTCACTTTCTTCTTAAATCTTCCTGTAATAAAACTATGACTTCCTTGCTGATAAGGAAAAATTCTTACAAAGTTTGGTCCTTTATGTGGGGTGTCCTCTGCCCATCTTTGTTTGTGCTGCTACGTGGTTGTTCCCACCTCTATGCAAGTTCCAGAACCCTCTACAGTCTGGCTTCAGCCCACCCACTGCCATTTTGATGTCGTTGTCTTTTTACCTTCCCAGACTTAAAACATCAACATATCTGTTTTATTTTTAAAAGTCTTTCTCACCCCACTCTTACCCTCTTTTAGCTGGTCTTTGATTCTGTGGGCACTGCTATAATTGCTTCCTTCCAGAACATCAGAGATGTCCAAAAAAGAGAATGCTGCCACCCATGTGTCCTAGGCACTGTGGACTTTGTCCCCTCTAACCAGGTGCAGAATATTTACCTGGTTGTTACCTCCTTTTTACCTTGCAATGTCAGATTGCCTTCTGTACTAGATGGCTCCCCTCAGTTATAGATGCGTGGTAACCTCATATTCCTCCTCTCTGAAGACACAACTGGAGACCTCAGAAAGCCCCTGCCCCATCCAGCTTGCCTTACCCCTTTGCTTGCTGTAACAATCTCCTAGATGGAGTTGTTGGTATATCAACCACTTCCCCTATCCTCCCCTCCTCTTTAGTTCACTGCAAGTGCTGTACTCAGTCCTTCCCTTTCATGGTCACTGCATCATTGGCCCAGAAGGTCACTTGGTTCTGACCCTCCTTGGCCTGCAGGAAGCCCCAGCTCAGCTGCTTGCTTCTTTAGACTTCTCTTGCACTTGACTTCCAGTCCCTTCTCCTTTAGCTACACTCCTTTTGGGGCTATGTTACCCAGACTCACAGCTTTGACGCTATCTCCAGGCTGGTTTTGCCTGCCTCTGGTGTCCAGTAGGGGCTTTTCTTCTAGACTTCAGACTTGTATCCTCAGCAGGACCATGTGGATGCCAGGTGAGCAGCTTATCCTCAGCATAGTCCAAAACAGAGCCTGGGGCTACCCCACCAGAAACCACCCAGCCCTGGACTCATTTGTCTCCATAAAGGAAATCTAATGTAGCTCATTCAAAGGCATTTAGATGGAAGCTGCTTTGTGCTGACTGACTCCATAGCTTCTAACCTCACTCCCAGATGATCCGTGCTGGCCAGAGCCCACTTGCAGATACTCTCCCTACAGCCTTTGCACTGCTAGTGGATGCTTTCTAGAATGCTCCCCTCACTTCCTTTAGGGCATTGCTCAAATGCTGCCTTTTCCAGGAAGACTTCCATGACCATGCATTTCAAAGTGCCTGCCTTGCTCCTTCCTGACCATCCTCCTGCCTCTTCCAGATTTGCTCTTTATAAAGCCTCCCAGGCGCTTTCTGTTGCTGCTGCTGGAGTTAGGTGCCTGTCTCTCTCAAGGAATATAAGCTTCCTCAATGAAGAGAACTTCTGTCCATTTTCTTAAAATAGTAAATATCTGTTGAATAAATGAATGGCTCAATAGCGCCCTGGGTTTAAGATAGGGCACAGCAAGCTCTAGGGCTATGAGAAAGACTCATTCCACTGAATGCAAAAAGTTATGCTTAGATTTTTGCATGCCTCTGATATACTGTATCCCATAGAAAACAAAAAAGCAAAAGACAGAATGATTCTTTTTCCAGGATTTGTTGACACAGCCAATGTGGGTGACTATGTAATCCCTGTTAATCTCCTGTTTTTACTTAAAGCTAGTCTTGCAGGCCATGAGACCTCCGGGAAATAACAGGCCCTTTTCAGTCTGGGTACTGGGCATACTTAGTGGTACAGCTCCAATCCATGGGAAGATGCCCTCACCACTCCAACAGCAGTGGCACTTTATCTGTTATCTTCTTTTCCAAGTCTCGCTCTTCTAAATTTTTTCTCCCCACACCTCCTAGGATTATTTTAGCAAAATATATGCTTACATTAACAGAAGTAGGTACTTTGTAAGAATGGCATCCTAGTTTGTAGGACCCAATGAATAAGCTCTGAGTCCAAAAGAGAACCCTTGTTTAGAGATGTCCTCTTGAGGATCTTCTCAGAGCTAGCCAGTATGCCTCAGAGCTCTGGACTCACCCTTCTCCCTGTGACCCATGCACAGGGACACGTCCCTCGCCACACTATGTAATATTCAGAGTTGAGTTGCATGCTCATAGAATTTTCCATCACACCAGGCTCCCAATTTCAGTGAAGGCTCAGTTTCTTCTATACGATGATGATACTGCAGCCCATCCTGAGTTAACAAACTTAGCTGTACTAATCTGAATTTCCAGAGAACTAGACCTTGTTAAGCATCTATCAAAACAGTTGGGTGGCCTCATGGTGGACCCATGGCTAGACCTAACACAAAGGCCTGAAAGACCTTAGGCTGTGAGACTGTTTGCTCGGGATTTTGGTAGAAAATCATGACTATGTTGTGCACAGGAAGAGAACTGATAGGGGATGAACCTGAGTCGTCATGATTACCTGCACAGGTGAGGACTGAGGGTGTGTACCTGAGTGGGCATGACTTTCTGCACAGGTGAGGGGTGAGGGTGTTTACCTGGGTGATTATGATTGTCTGCACAGGAGAGGGCTGAGGGTGTGTACCTGAGTGGTCATGATTACCTGCACAGGTGAGGGCTAGGGTGTATAACTGAGTGATCATGATTATCTGCCGGGATGATGGCTGAGGGGATGAGTACTTGAATGATCTCCTCATCCATCTCTGAGCTCCAGATTTTCTCATTTACTCTGGGCCTCATGAACAAGCTATTTGCTTTTCTGAATGTTGCAAATTCCTCTGCATCTAGGTTCCTTCCTGTGGTGATAGGGATCTGATATACACTTCATGGTGCTATGGTGGTGATAAGAAGAATTTGGTAGATGGTAGTCCTTCCTACAGTATTGCACTGGGTCAGTTTCAGTGTCAACATCCTTGGTCAATTGGCTCTCGGGGTCTACAGTGTATGAGCAGTTATAACTGCAGGGACACCAGAAACCTCTGAGATAAAGCCTGACACTCGAATTCCCACCCCTCTTTTCGTGACCTCCCTGTCCCTGCAGCATTCTGCTAGCTCTCGGAACGTCCCCTGGGCTTTAAGGTATCTTCTGCCCCTCACATGCAGGTGGGTTGTCCTTGCTTTTCTCACCTCCCAGGACCTGGCAGCTTTGTGATTTGCTTCATGGAGCAGTGTTTGGCTTTGATGGCTAGGAAGGTTTACTATGTTCTTTGTCAGAGCTGATGACATTTTCCCCAAAGTTTTGAAAGCAGGAGCGGACCTCCATTGGTGGGGTACATGCAGCCCAGTCCTGCCTGAAGGGAACAACAGTGCCTGGGGTCACAAATCAGAAGCTGCAATGCCTCAGCCCTGGGAAGGGCTGTTTCAGGAAATAAAAGCTTTATTCCATTCTGTGTGAGAGAATAAATGGTCAAGAGGCTAGAACCTTCCTGTGAGTAGAGAGGTGAAACCCAGTCCAATTGGAAGTGGTCAGGGGAGGCCTTCTAAAAGTGATGGTAGAGAAATAAAGGATGATGAGGAGAAACTGAGTCAAGGTTTGGCATTGACAGAATGCCAAGGCAGGCCACAGCACTGTGTGAGCAGAGAGCTGCCAGTCACGGACACAGCTGCTAGGGCAAAGATGGTGAGTAGGAGAAAGTGAGGATAAGAGGCATTTAAGAGCATGAGTTCTAAGGCTGTGATTTGGAGCCATTTATCCATTTTTCCATGTAAGTAAAGACTGGGGGGTTAGTCTTAGTGGCATGTTAGAAAGATCTTTCCAGCTATAGCATGGACCAGGGGGTGGGGGAGGGGAGAGAATAGTCCTTGACAGCAGATACAGGGGGCCTAGAGAAGTCTGAGCCACTTCTGTGGCTGCTACTGCTCAGCCAGCGTTAGTGTGAATGATCCATTGTTTACAACAAAATAATGGGCTCTGTATTCATTATTTGGGGATTTCTGTGACCAAAATACCTAACAGAAATACTGTAAGGGAGAGAAAACTTATTTTGGCTCACAGTTTCATTTTGGTGGTTCAGCCCATGGCTACTTGGCTCTATGAGTGGGGCAGCCTGAGCTGGTGGCAAAGACACTGATCCTCCCTTTGTAGAGGACAGGAAGCAGAGAGAAGGAAGATTCTTAAAGAGGCCAGGGCAAGACATAGTTAGTCCCCATCACCTACTTCTTCCTGCTAGGTCCCACCTCCTACCTTTCACCATGTCTCAATAATGTCATCAAATAAAGCCATCAGGGGGTTAATGAGTCCTAATGATTTAATTCTCTCTGGAACATCACTGATTCTCTAAAGATTTCTTGATTTATTTAAGCTCAAAGACAATTTTATTAGTTTCGGAGAGAAATGGCAGAGTAGGCAAGCTGTAAATCTCAGCAGCTGCTGGGAGCAGAGAGGTGATCAGAACATGAGAGAAAGTGAGAGCTCTTGAGGTAGGGGCCAAGGAAGACCGCAGGCTCAGCAATGGAGGTCTGCAGGCAGTTATATAGTAGGGAGGGTGCTCAGGGCAAGCATGCTTGAGATTTGGACTGGTGACTGAGGAAAAGACAGAAAGGGGTAAGCGCAAATTTTGCTTTTTCGGTTAGAACTTCGAAAAGCAGGCAGGCTTAGCAAAAGAGTCTATAACCAATGGCATCAATGGAGGGATTCTGGAGTGAATAAGTACATCTCATTAAGGAATACTTATTGTTTCCATCTTTTTGAACATATCTTCAGTGCATCAGCTTTCCCAAGGGGTGGTCTCCTGGCCAGCTGATTGATAGGCCTCTTTAGATTTAAGGGAGAGGACATTTGTATGTCTATATAACCTTATATCTGGGGCAGTTTAGAGTGTTACCTCTTCACTCAAGATCAGAGATACAACTAAAATCTATTCTTTTGACCAAAAATCATGGAGCAGAGTAAATTAAATAAAAAGAAAAAGAAAAAGAAATAAATCTATAAGACAACCCTAGGCATTTAATTGTGACAATCAAAATTAGCCACATGGTTTCTATGTGAATATACATTGTAGATTTCTCTCTATTCAACATAAATCAGGGAACTTTTTTAAAGAGGAAGAAATAAGGGAGAGTACAGATGAACCCCTGATTCCTGTCTCGTTATAGTTTCTGATAGTTCTTGGTAAGTTATGTAAACCCTAGGTCTTTCTCTGCCATTAGCTCTAAGCATTTGACAATTCTGAGGGGCATTAGAGAAGATAAATGCAGTTAGATGTAATCAAATGTGACAGAATACACACACACACACACAAAATAATGTTATGTTTCTGCCTCTGCAGAATGGGAAGCCTTCCTGAAAATAGTTCTTGTAATTTCTTGGGTAGAAAAAAACTTAAGAATAGTAAATGAAGAAAAAGAAATGAAGCAATATCTTATTTTATGAAACTCCCAAATTAATTGCTAGACCATATTCCATTGATCTTCTAAATTTTAGAATGTTTAACTTCATAGAAGAAAGCTTCCAAGCTCAAGAATTCATAATGAACAGAAATTTGACTGTGTTAATTGTTAAACCTGATAGGAATGCTTACTTATTTGAGAGTACATTTTCTCATGTTATAATTTCAAACATGGTCTGAAAAATTGGCCATCATAGAAAGACTTCCCAGATTCCTCCTCTTTGATGAATGAAATTCAGCTTTACCCAGAAACAGTTATATTTCTAAATCATTTGAAAAGGAACAAGTGGGATTTAATTTGAAGCCCAACACTTTTATTTTCTTTTGAAGCCAAGTTCATTTTTCATGATTCTTTATTTTCCCCACTAGCATCTTTTACTTTAGTGTTTTAGGAAGACATGGTTTAATGTCAACGCCTTCCCAACATGGAGGTGTGAGCAGTTATAAAGATTGAGCTTAGATTTTATATATATATATATATATATATATATATATATATATATATATATATATAATGATAAATTATTTTACCCTTTGTTCCATAACATTTTATTTTCTCTCGATCCTTTTCTCCTTCGGACTCATGTACCTGAGCTGATTAGTGAACCATCTCCACTGTGTTACACTTTAATACAGTGCCTGCGTTTCATTTGCTTGCCAATAGTGATAGCCAATAAATTAATCATGCAGCCACACAAGCCTGGGCTTGTGTGAATGCAGGCTGCTGCCAGCATAAAACTGCCCATCAAAAGGCAGGCAGTTCTGAGGCTTCATTTATCTAGTACTCTCGAGACTCACATTGCTCCCAGCAATTGGAGCTTCAAATGCTCATTTCTTCATAGGCCTGGGCTGGGAAAATGAGAGGAGGCTAATTAATGCATTCACGGGATCCTACTGAATCAGCAAGCCCTTAAAGGCACAACAGACATAAACAGGCAGCTGCAGCTTATTGGGATTCAAAACAACAACAAAAGTGCTAGTTAAATATTTGAATAGTTGAAGTATATGGAAATTACTAAAATAGGCTGTCCTTCCATCTGCAGAGGAGTCAAAGTCTTTGACAATCCAGTGCCTTTCATCCAATCTAGGATGCTTTGAAGAACAGGACACTTTATGTCTTCAAACCAGGCCAATCAACATTTGTGGCGAGAAAATTCTGGGGTCCATTCAAGGACTCCAGAATATGGTACCCATTTACTCCAGCCTCTGGGGAAGCAGAAGTAATTCTCTGAAAATAAAGCCATGATTGCCCTGGCTCTGTATTAGTTTGTCATCTTACACTTACAATTGGTTTGAACAATAATGGGGATTGATTGTTTCATATACATATCTCATCAAGGTGTAAGTACCAAGCTGTGCATGGGCTTGATCTAAGGCCCAAAGCCCAAATCCATGATCTGCCTTGTGGCTCCTTCCACTGGTTGGCTCCACATTGACATAAACTCTTCTCTCATGGATAGGGAAAATGACTCCTATGCACTCCTATTGTTACATCTTCCAGATGCCCATCTGCAAAAAACAGAGTATCACTTATGTCAGCTTCCATCTACACATTCTAGTCTTTCTTTCTTGGGTTCCTTTTTTGTTCTTTGTTTTTTTTATGGTTATTTTGAGGTAGAGTCTTACTCTAGTACTCACTCTGTAGTCCCAGACTAGCCTTGAACTCACAGTGATCTTCTGACCTGTGCCTTTAGAGTTCTGGGATTAAAGCCATGCACCACCATGCCGTGCCCAGCAATTTTCTTCTATCTCTTTCTTTCTTTCTTTCTTTCTTTCTTTCTTTCTTTCTTTCTTTCTTTCTTTCTTTCTTTCTTTCTTTCTTTCTTTCTTTCTCTTTCTTTTTCTCTCTCTCTTTCTTTCTCTCTCTCTTTCTTTTTTGATAAGGCCAACTTTAGTGACTAGCCCATTCGTCAACCTCTGTGAATTGGGATGGAATTAGGTTGATTTATTATTTATGTCTTAGCCATTGGGTGCATCTTGAATCATACTGGTTGCTTGGGAGTAGGTCGGATAACCAGATGAAAATCATTAACAGTTGAGGGGGAGGAAATGGATGTAGGATGGCAATCAAAACCACAACAGGGAGGTAATCATTTGGCAGAATATTTGCCTGGTGTGGAGGAAGCCCCGAGTTCCATCCCCATCACCACTTAAACCATCTCTCTAATCCCATCATTTGGAAGGTAGAAGCAGGAGCAGGTTGGGGATGAGGTGATGGTTCAGTGGTAAAATCACTTTCTTTTTTTATTTTTTTAAATATATATATATTTATTGCCCATAATGAGTTACATTACTTAGTGGGCAAACAATGAGTTGTTATCCCCAATTCCCCAATGACCCATCAGCTGGATATCCTCTTCCTTTCTATAAGAGCACAAGAACCTGAATTTAAGCCTCAGCACCCATAAAATGCCAGGCATGACCATTAATTCCTGTAACTTCAGTGCTGAGGGGGTTGGGGACAGGAGGATGCCTGAGATTCCCTGGTCCTACAGTCCAGTCAAAAATGGTGAGCTCCAGATTCAGTGAGAGATTATATCAAAGAAATTATACAGAACAATAGGTGGGACACCTGATGTCCTCTGGCCTCCACACTGGGCACGCATCTGCACACATACATATGTATACATACACACAGACACACACACACACACAATTTTAAGGTCATCCTTAAAAACGCAAAACTTTGTCTAGAAAAATAAAAGAAAAATAGTAGTTTTCTCAGACTTCCATAACAAAACAGGACAGGGTGGATTGAACAGCAAACCATTTTCTCAGAGTTCTGAATGCTACAATTCCATGATCAAGCTGCCAATGAGGTCTTTCTTTCTAGCTTGCAGATGATTACCTTCTTGCTGTATCTCACATGGCCTTTCGGCTATGACTTTTAATGGAAGATGGTGGATGTTCTGGTATGTCTTTTTAGGGAACCAGCCCTCCTGAATGAGATCTCCCCATTTATGACCTAATTTACTCTAAATATTTGCTTAGAGGTGCCATACAGTCATATTTGGATTGAGGGCTTCAACATATGGATTTTATGTGTACATACTTTATCCCACAATATCAGTAAAACTGTAAGTCCAAGATAGACATTTCCAATTAATCTTGGTTTAGATGAGATTTTAAATCTAGTAGGTTTATAGTATCTGAGAAGAAACATATCTAGGGAACTTCTAATGAACCCTGTGGAGAATACTTCTTCACCCATCTATTTTGTGACCTGGAGAACACTCTAATATTCTCTGATTCATACTGCATCTATATAAAGACATGAGAGTTAGAACCAAGTATTTTCTTGGAGATCAACATTTAGTTATGATTATACTACTATAAAAAGTTTGATAATCACCAGGTGAGAAGCTTTCTGGGACTCAACTTCTGCTAATGTTTTAGAGTTGTGGCCTCTCAAGAAAGCTAGAGATTCTAAGGCAGAATCAAGACCCCCTGGGCACTCTGAATACCTGTGGTATGCTGCAATTTACTAACCCTCATATTCTATCAGACCTGCCTTGGAGTAATTTTTGACTGCTAAAAACTGTTAAATTGTGCTGGAGAGATGGCTCAGCACTTAAGGAGTTTGCCTTCAAAGCCTAACAACCCAGGTTCAGTTCCCCAGTACTCACCTAAAACCAGATGCACAAAGTGGTGCATGTGTCTGGAGTTCATTTGCAGTGGCTAGAGGCCCTGATGTACCCATGCATACACTATTTCTCTCTATCTTTACTTGCAAGTAAATAAAATATTTTTATAAAACAGTCTAATTATTCACCAAAGAATAAAGACACATAGTTGGTGAATTCCACGACATAGTTTCAAAGATTGTCCCCAAAGAAGAGTTGGAGAAATATGGCCAAAAGTAGCAGGATCTTTGCTATCACAGTCTGGCTTTCTCATCGGACAGTGTGGATAATCTATAGTTCTTTCAACAGTGTCCGTAAACTCTAACAGGTGAAATAGAATTGTGTAAGTGATTGACATAGTGAATCATATGGTATTTATTCTAACAGACAAATAGCCCAAATGGCAGAGAATATATTTATTATCTGAGGAATGAAAGCCTTGACGGACTGACTTTTCAGATTAATATTGTTGAATAAATGAAATTTAATGATCAAAACTATAGTTTGAGAATTACATTTCATATCTCCAAATACTACATTTGATCTCCACATAGCTATGGGAGGTGGTTATGCTATCCTATGCTCATTAGGTTTACTGTTTGGCACGTGTCAGGTAGTTAGTGAGTAGGTTTTGTATTAATTAATACTAAGTAGAAAAGTTCAAGCCTGTTTATTTAAAGACTATAAACTGGAACGTGGATGTTTTCACAGAAGCAACAGTTGACAACACTGGGGTCAGATCATGTGATGAGGCGATGCTTTGAATGTCATTGAGAATTTTGGACTTTTCTCTTCCCCTTGCATGTCTACAAAACAAAAATTTTACGGACACCTCAGCTCACAGGTGCCTCAGGTAGTTCTGTACGGCAGAAAGGACAGTGGTTGTATCTCCTGTGCTCCAGAGGAAGGGGTCAGGGACAGACTAAGCAACTTTGCTCTCTGTCAGGAAATGGTGAACACCAAGGCCTAGAGCCTAAATCCAGTTCCTGTGTTTTGTGTTGCCTCACCTCTCTGTTCTGGGGGAGAAACACATTAAAAAAAAAAAAGTGAAACACCTCGAAATAGAAAACTTGTTTCTTGAAAATGTATCATACACTGGGATAAAATGGGATTGGAATGCCTTTGCATAGGCCGACAAGGAGTTTTGAGTTTTAAATCTCATTTGTTATAGAGAAAGAGACTGAATGAGAGTGATGGACAGGCCAGGGACTCCTGCCCCTGCGAATGAACTTCAGACACATTCTCTCTTTGTGTAGCTGGGTATATATGAGTCCTGGGGAATCAAAGGCAAGCCAGCAGGTTTTGCAAGCAAGTGCCTTTAATTGCTGAGCCATCTTCACAGCCCCATGGGAATTGTTTTTTAACGGGGATAAAATTATTTAGAATGAATCCATCCCTGCTACTTTCTAATCTAGGCGAGGATTTCCCAGTCTTGCTATTACTGGTGTTTTGGATCTCAAGTTCTGTACTGTTGCTGCTACTCTAGGCATTATTGATGGCTTGGTTTGCACCCCTGGATTCTGCCCACTTGATGCTCAGACATACCCTCAACTCCATTGTGATGACCCAAAATGTCTCCAAGCATTGTCACTTTCCTCCTGGAGGCAAAATCACCCTGGTTTCATATTCTTTGAACCGAGCAGTTGATTTGAATTTTTTCTAAAAAAAAAAAAGCGTAGACCTTAAAACACATCAGGTATTTAAAGGGAAACAGGAAGTCAAGAAACACAGTTTAACCCAAGGACTTGAGGCTTTTGCCACTGAGAGGCTGTAACCACCTCAGGTATCACTGAGCAGGATGCCCAATAGTTTGTTTGGCTAGTATTACATTGAAGCAAAGGAATTCCATTTTTTTCCTATTTTTGTCAGTTTTATAAATTTTTTTATTCAGCACTGAGCTTATAAGTATGTATAATCTTGTTATGTTCTATTCTGTTATGATAGTTTCCAAATAAATAAAGAGTGCACAGTAATAAAATTAAACATCTTGGTAATTGGGTCAGTCTCACACATTTCCTGACCTTGGTTGTACTCAATGAAAAACATCTTATAATAAGAATCAGGCCATCATTCATAATCCTCACCTCCAAAATTCCCTCACAGCACCACAGAAAGAGTCCTGAGTAGTGCTTCACATCACCTACAGCAAATGTTGACAGAGAAGAACTGATAGTTTTCATGCTACCTATGCAACATAAATAATGTAAGTGCAAATGTAAATGTGATCACAAAGAAATAGCAGGAGTTGCGAAGGTGTCTCCCAGGCATAATGTAACAAGAGACATATGCCAAGGTGAGCAGCAGGAAGCTTGCTTTCATTTTGGGCTCACTTGGTGACAGGGCCCAATGGACAGGTCTGGGCAAGTCAACCAAGTCTGAGTCACTATTTAGGTTCTCCATGGAAACCAAGGCTCAAGGGAGTTTGACATCAAGCACTTGCCAGACACCATGGGCTTGTGACTCTCTTGCAGGGCCAGTAACATCACTTCTGAGATGGTTCTTTTGTGAAGACTTGTTCTAAATTACTAACCAGAATTGCTTTGAAAGACAAGGGAATTTGGGGCGTGCGTTCAATTGTTATCCATCCATTAAAACCATGTTAGCAGGAAAACTTAGTGTGTACACAACTAGACATCACCTGCCTTCCCTCAGGGAGCTTGTGACAGCTGAGACAATGTTGGCTGAGCATGTTGAAATCTCACTGCGATGCTACAGTAGAGTGTTGAAGCTGTAGCACTACTCTCTTCTTCTGAAGCCGAGGTTGAGCCTGCCTTTCTCTAAGTTCAAGCTTGGAAACTATTAGGAGCTTCCATCTTCCCCTTGCCCATTGAAGACTCCAACTGCTTCTGTTAAAGGAAAAACCTGGAATTTGCCATCGATTTGAAAAAAAACAACACTTTCTATACTTTGACTGTAAGTGACTAAGATGTATGTATGAATGTTCCTTGAAACATTCCACATGTTAAAATGAAAGAAAAAAATAGTTGACAACCATTTTTCTTCAAAATTGATTGAAATACAGGCTCAGGGCACCTTGCTGTGTTCCTAACAAGACCAATTCCCACTTGGGCTTCTGAACTTTTAATCTATGGTTTTCAGCCTTTCATGAGCTTTCTTATTTTTCTAAACATGGAAATACAAGCTGATTGATTTTCCTAATTAAAGTAGCATCTAATCTTCAGTAAATTTCCTGTCATATAGCAAATATTTAATAAGAACCATTTTTAAAAAAATGCTTTTGCAGAACACAGGATTTTCTCTTAAGATGAAGAAATAGTTACCCAAAAGCATCTGAGTGCTATTTAGCAAGAGGAAATCTAGGCCAGCTGACTGAATGCTTTTCCTTAAATTGTACATAAGCTCACACTTCCCAAATACTGGGCTGAGGAAAGTACTAGAAGCCTTGTCTCAGTGTGTTCCCAGTGCCTGTGTTTACCAAATACCTTGTTTTATAAGCCACTGAGGCTCAAAGAGCGTTAGGTATCATTTCTCAACCTTTTTGTTGGTGGAGGAGGACCCTGTCCAGCAGGGATACATACCTGATTCATGACCATATGGGTCATTTTTTTTCAGTGTCTAGAGAGGGCCTATATCTCTCTTTTTAAAAAAACTCTTTGCATATACGTGTATATGTGTTCATGTGTATAAGTGTGGGCTCACATGTGCCACAGTGTGCTTGTGGCAGTCAGAGGACAACCTCGGGTGTCAGACATGGCCTTCCACCTTGGTTGATGAAAGATCTCTTGGTCACTATAGCATATATCAGGCTAACTGGCCCATGAAGGTTTAAGTATTTTCCTGTCTTCACCTTCCACCATGCCACAGGAAGGAGTGCTAGGATTCCAGATGAAAGCTACCCCTTTACATGTGCTCTGGGATCTGAACTCTGGTCCCCATCAGTGCACAGCAAGCACCTTACCCACTGAGCCATTTCCGAAGCTCAAGAGCTCATATCTTTTGATTTCTAGTCCAGTGTCTTTATTCCTCATTAGTACTTGGAATGCTGGATCCTTAGTATTGCTCACCCCCTAATGCTCGTGGGAAGTCAGCTCCAGGATCACTGTGGATAATGAGATCTGAGAAGGCACATGTTCTTACATAGAAGAGTATGGCATTTGCACATAACCTGCATACACTCCTTTTGTATATTTTAAATCATCACTAGATTTCTTAACATGCCTAACATAATGCTATATAAATAGTTATTATATGTTTTCCCACTAAACAATGTAACTCATTGTGGACAATAAAAAATAGTTAGTATACTATAGTATAAAGGAAATAATGACAAGAAAAAGTGTCTGAACATGTTCAGAACAGATGATCTTTTTAAAAAAAAACCTCTTTTTTTGATGCCAGTTGGTTGAATCCTTAGAGGCAGATCCCACAGACTCAGAAGACCAACTGTACTGTCTTCAGTTAAGTTCCTTCGGAGAGTCACAGATGACTGTCCACTGGGTAGCAAACATATTTGCAAAACATAATGGTTTTATATTGGGCTTGTAATTTACACATTGGCATTTCATTACACTTTTTGTAGGTTATATATATATATATAGTGTTGTATTTCTATAAAATTGCTGTTCCCATTCATTCCTAAAGCATTTGTTGTCTGTGCTGAGTTCTGAGGAGAGTGGTATACTACACAGCCTCCCTGTAGTAAGTGTTATCCCAGCCAGACCCTCTCAGCTCTCATGTTCCCTGCAAAAAATAAAAATAAAAATAAATAGTTGAGTGTCCTTTCTCCAAAATGCTCAGTGCTTTGAAATTGTTGCACACACACACACACACACACACACACACACACACACATATATATATATATATATATATATATATATATATATATATATATATATATATATGAGATATGAGATATCATGAAGACAGGACCAAATGTCAAGTAAAACTTCACTATGTATCACATGTACCTTAGTACCTTATATACATCGGCTAGAGGTGATTTCATTCAATATTTTTACTGTGCTTACCTTTAGACTGTGACCCTGTTCATGATGTCAGGTGTGCAATTGTCCCCTTTTGTAATGCCAGACCTCAAAAGGTTTTAGATTTGGGAGCATTTCAGATTCCATGTTTTGGGTTTAGGGGTACTCAACCTGTGCTTGTCCTCAGTGTCCCACTGCAAACACCCATGATCTCTTTGCATTAGGGCTCTCTCTGAGCTAGACATGCTCAGCCAATAGTAAGTGAGAGCTGAAAGTTAATGACGGGACTTCCTTAATTTGGAATGTACTCTGAGTACAATCAATGCCCTCACCCCAAGTTCTCAGGGGTCTGAACTCCAATCGTTCACAGTGTAACTGGGTAGCCAGGAAATTCATAGGAAGATTCCTTCCCTTTCTATCCATTGCTTCCTAATCTTGTAGTGCACTGTGGGGAGTCCATTCAAAAGATCCCTTCCACCTATACTTGAGTCTTAAAGTTAGACTACGTTCCTGGGGAAGCAAGTACCAGACAATCACTGACTTCCTGGAGTTCAAATCCTGGCAAAGGGTACAGACAACGGACAGGAAATCTGATAAATAATGTTGTGCATTGATGCTCTGTGATGGGTGAAATGATAGTGAATGGAAAGGGACCCAGAGAGACTCACCTGAAAGTGATGGGACTAGGTTGTCTGACCTGAAACATAAAAGATAAGAATGGACATTAAAGAGTCAGAGAAGATGATTCATGAAAGAGATAAGAAGAATGCAAAACAAGCATGAAGAGACCACAGTGGATTTTCCCAGAGGATCAGGCAGGGGAGGGGAGACAGGCAGGACAGACTGGTCAAGTCATGTCAAAATTTATAATGAGACCCAGAAGCTTATTCAAGACTCAAAGAGAAGATGTTAGATGATTTTAAGTGGGCTTAGCAAGAACTGATTTTAATAATTCGAAAATAATTACACTAGGAGCTTTGTGGGAAAGACACTAGGAGAGGCAGGAGGCAAGCTACATAGAAACAGCTTAAAGTTATTTTCCTTAGAGAACTGTGGAAATAAGTGAAATTGGAAATGCTCATGAAGAGAACTTCCAAATGAAGTTTGATTGACAGGTAACACCTTTCATGTTGTGATTTCCAGAATCTGCTTAACTCAGAGCAAGAAAGATAACTCTGAGATTGTGCTACTCTGTCCATACTTGCATACAGTATTGGGAGGAATTGTTCCTAGTCTGGAAAATGGGATTCTTTGATAAAGCGTATGTCCTTAAGCAAAAGATTAATATGAAGTTAAGTGGAAACTTGTCCTTAACCCACACTCTCTGGAAGCAAAGGACCTACAATGACCCTGAAGCTAGTATTGCTCACTGCTCTCTCACGGGAGTCTAAATGAGCCAGTTATACTTGCCAACAGGGCGTCTTTTGCTCACTCTCCTGCAGTCCAGTAACCAGTACTGGAGCTTGTCACAATACTCAGCTCACACACTCACTGGTAGTTTTCAGACTGCTGCTCCTGTGTGTGTGTGTGTGTGTGTGTGTGTGTGTGTGTGTGTGTGTGTGTGTGTGTACACTGGGCTCAGCTCCCTCCCTGTGGCTAAGTGACCTGGAGTTTCCTCCACAAGCCCTTTGGGGGTGAGGTGCATCATGCTAGTGAGCCATATTTCCTCACTTGCTTCGACCCCAGCATTAGAGATGCACTTCTTGGGGATGCAACATGGGGAAAGATAAAGAAATGACTATCGAGAACACAATAAAGTTTAATTTATATCAAGTTATAAGGACTGAAAACCTTTCTTTTTTTTCTCTTCACACACTAATGTGATTTTTCTGAAACCTTAAACCCCTCTGGAAATTGTGCCATGTCTTGATGAGAGCTGTTCTTTTTTTTATTTGATTAATTTAATTTAATTTTTTTTTGTCCATAATTAGATACATTGAGTGAGCAAATAATGAGTTGATATCCCCATTTCTCCAATTTCCCTCCTCCCTGTCCCCAATCAGCTGGATATTCTCCTCGTGGGCAGTATGGATCAGTCCATGGGGCAGGGGGTTATTGATAGCCTAGGAGTTAACCCATTTCTACCCCCCTTTGTATGTTGTTACTGAGGGGATCAATGTCTCTGGGAATTCTCCACCACCATGACTCTTATAATCTTTCCGTCCCCTCTTCCACTCAGTTCCCTGAATCATGGTGGGTGAGTATTAAGGCTGCTTTATTGTTGAGGTCTTAGAGGGTGTCTGTACTTCTGCTTTAGGTTGCCTTGAAAATCATTGGTGTCTGTCTGTCTGTCTGACTTATCCTGGGTTGACTGTTTGGCTGTGGTTATAGGTCTCTTGCTTATCCCACCACTCTCTGTGGGGTTCTAAATGGATCCTTCATAGAAGATCTGGTGTGGCTCTCTCTCTGGTAAGAGCACCCAAGGATCTCCAGGGACAGCCTCTCTTCCATCCTGCACCTCTTGGCTACTTCCTCTGCTTGGGTCACTTTCATCATAAATATTTCTTTGTCAGCTCACTAAGTCATACCTGTTTCCTTTGAGAGACATTTGAAAAACATAATCTTTCTTGCAATTTATTTTTTTTCAGTTCCATCTTTGAGCTGTTGATAATGTGTCATTTCTTCCCCCAGGGTCAGCTTTTCTTTCTTTCTTTCTTTCTTTCTTTCTTTCTTTCTTTCTTTCTTTCTTTCTTTCTTTTTTTCTTTTAAAGGAGATGGGTTTAATTGGTTAACTTCATAATGGCAACAGAACAGGGGGAGCTTCTCTGTTCACTGCAGCTACATTTGCATTTGAGGGAGACTTTCATTTGGCTATAAATAAAGTTTTTTTTTTCTTATTCAATAGAAAATAAGAGGAGGTTTGGAAAGACTACTCTCAGTGAGTGAAATATCACTTGAAATTGAGAAAATTGTTTCCTTGGGGCCTGCTGGGAAAGTTTTCCTGATGAAATTTGGTATTTAAGTTTTAAGACTGTTGCTTTAATCTGTCAAGAAAGAGCTGCTGGATGACTAGCAGCCTCTGGGCAAGGGGTCTAGTTTCACCTTTCTATATCTGTTAAATTTTTCCAGTGTTCTGAGGCAAGGTCCAGAAATTTATATCCTCTTCTACAAGTGACTAGGCTCATTTTAAAGAGAACTGAGAAATACTTCAGATTAGGAGTAATTTGATACAAATTTTGCCCAAGCTGGGTATGAATGGGAAAGAAAAACAAAAAGCAAGAAATTAATCCAATGTACATATGGTGCCTTCATTGTCTAATCTGCCTATGGACTTTGGAACCTGGGCATTAAACTGTGTCCTGAGCTCCAGACCACTTGCAGCCTTATGCTTCCCTGTGTGATCCGCTCTCTCTGTCATAGTAACAAAGCAGCTTAGAGCAGGTGGCTTTGGGCTCTCACTTTTGGAGCTTCCAGTACATACTCAGTCAGCACCTCTGCTTTTGTCCTGTGGGTTGAGCAGCACATCCTGGAGGGAAAGTTTGGTAGAAGAAAACAAACAAACAAACAAAAACCCTACTTACAGAACTATTCCCTCCTGGCAGGGAGCTCAAAGTGTGGATGAGCCAAGGGGCCCATAATCCATTACTGGACATTCTTCCCAGGGCTCCACGTCTTAAAGGTCCCACCACCTCCCAGCAGCACCACTCCAGGGACCAAGCCTTTAGAGGACAGATGAGACCCAAACGACAGCATTCTCCTCCCATTTTCCCTCCATACAAACCTCAGCTTGTATGAGTGTATTAACTGATGAGTGTCTCTTAAGCTGTATTGAAGGCATGGTTCCTTATGAAAACACAACACACACCATCTAAAACACACAGCTGATACAGTGCACCATGGAGCCCCTGACTTTACACTGGTGGTCACCCAGCTGCTGTCCAGTGTCTCCAGTGAGTACAATACAGCATGTCACTAGTCCAGAGAAAAGATGCAAATTCAGAATTTGAATACATTTTATACTAAATACATATTGCTTTTACACAACAGTGAAGTCAGAAACTCCTAAATTCAACCATTGTAAATTGGGACACCTGCATTCCTCCCTGTGTTTTGTGCTGTTCTTGGCTAATGGTAATCTATGCTCTAGAAGCCAGAAGGCTCTCTCTTGAATCCTCCCTCAAACCCCCTTTAGGCTGGAGTGTATGTTCCTTCTCTGAGCTCTTACACAGCCTAGATGTATTTCTGGATGGGTCACTTTCCACTGAAAACTCTCATCGAAGTCTCACTCAGGAACTGTTGGTGAAAGTGAGACTTGATATAATACAAAAGCCATTGTAATAACATTTGTCCTATGAATAATGGTTCCATTTATAGGATTTATCCTACCAAAGGGATTTTTGAGAAGCGGGGGTTGTGAGATCTTCACTGCAGTTCTGTTTATTACAGTTAGTGACTGAGAATGATGTGAAATGTACCATCAGTGAGGAACCGTTACTATCCTTCACTGTATTTTCTGTAAAAGCAAAATGTAACGGAAAACTTATCCAAATAAAAATAGCAGTCTTGAAACATTCACTCTATGGTTTAATTGAAAACAACAACAACAAAAGAATTCAAACAAATATGGCGGCACAGTGAAGTAGCTCAATTGTCTAGCATGTGCAAGGTCCTGTTTTCATCCCCAGCACTCTCACAAATAAATAAATAACGCCCAAAAAGCAATCCGTGGGAAATACACTCCACTTTGAATAGGATTGGTCACAACTCCCAGCTGCATGAGTGTGACCTTCCCTGTTTAAACTCATATCTCAAGAGAATGAAGCTCATTGACTTCAGCACAGGGAGTCTTCATTTGGCTTTGGACTGAAGCCAGCCCACTTTGATTTCTAAAGCCTTAGGAAGCATTCAGTGGGATAAGCAACCACAGGCAAAAACAAGCTTTTGTCTGGGGATGTGGCTCAGTGGTAGAACACTTGCCTAGCATGAGTAAGGCCATAGGATTAACTCTCAGTGTCTGAATATCACAGCATCTCATAAATGAATAAGTATCAGCTTTCTGGGGTCTGACCTGTAGGATTTCAGGAAAGTCCAAGATTCAACATAAAATGACAATCGGTACAATTTGGTAAGGCTGCTTGAAGAATATAAGGAGTTTTTACCTATACTGCTTCACTTACCCTGGTTCTTGTATTGGCTCACGGTCCCAGCTGCCTGTAAATATACCCTAGAGATAGATGAAGGGCAGAGGAGCAGTGACTTACGTGGGCTCCATTCCTTATGGGCCTCATATCCAGGGATTCCTTTGTGCAGAATAGACTTTGAACCAAGTGGAAGTTACCTAGAAGGGAATAGTTGGATATAAGCAATAGCTATTTTGCAATGTGTTTATTCACTAAAGACCCTGCAAGCATCTGGGGTGTTTTCTTCAATGTGCCAAGTGGGGTCTAGGTTGTAAGGACTGCAGGCTGACAAACCGTTGCACAGCAATCCATGTAGCATTAAGATTTTTTTCATGCCCCTCAGTCATCATCTAGCCCATGTGTGAGTCCTCCCCTGGGATTTTGTGGAGTTTTTTTTTTTTTCTGCCTCTCTGAGCTTCAGAAAAGATCTGTTTTCTCTCATTGTTTTCCCACATTGCTACAACCGAGTGCATTTGTAAAATGCATGGGGTTTCTTCACCCCTACAGCTTCTCTGGTAGATGATTCAATACCAGGCTAGGATTCCTCCAGTCAGAGGGAAGAAAGAGAGAAGGACAAAAATAAGCCATGTACCTTGAAGACAGGGTGCTGTCTCTTTCCTGATCTGAACTTCCGTTTTTCTCAAGACAAGGAGTAAATGTTTGCTCAGAAGTCCAAGAGTTAGTTTTGAGAGGAAGTCTTGGTCCCTAGGGATTTTATTTAATTGATCATTTTCATGGGGGCATAGATGAGTTATTTGACTAAGGATGGTGCTGACTGCCTCTGGTTGACACTTCTCTTTCAAAGTTTACTTTATGTTTTGTTATGGTTTTCAGATTTCTCATGGTTTGGATTTGGGAAAGTAAAGTCAAGACAAGGTGTGGGTAAGTAGTCACTTCTCCTCAGGATAAGTAACAGGTCAATATTGCTTAACTCAGATGAACCCTCGTACGTTCTGTTTATATCTATTGGTCCCTGATTGATCTTCCATATTCTTGGTTTCTGATTTGTTGAAGCAAAAGTTTTATCATTTTTTTCCAGAAAAGGCAATACTTTTGTTATTTATGCTCAGTAAGTGGTTTGGCATATTTGAAATTGACTTGTCTTTATCCTTTGGGAATATGTCATTTGCTGGTTCTAGTTTTAGGTAGCAATTTTTTTAAAGGTTAAAGGTGGAAAATACAGTTACATTAGAACCACAAATATTATATGTAGTGGGATAAAGAGGAAAAATTGGGTACGTTTGGCTGTTAATTTTTTTTCTGCTGGATAAGATGTAATAGAATTCTAAACTGGTAGATTAGTTGTTAATTTTTGACTGTCTTTCATGTCATACATAGACTTCCAAGTCCAGACAGAATGATTTGTGCCTGATTGCATTCTATTCTTTGCATTCAGACCAACTGCAGACCATTGAAAACAGAGTGTGTAAGATTATAGGATGAATGCAGATGGTGTAGCTCATCACTTGGATTGAAATCAGGTGTCATCTTCCAGGACCTCCAATTTGTTTGGTATTTTCTGTGGTATGGAGCTCACAAATGAAAATTGCCTGGCAGGCATGAAAAGACCAACTGCTATCTATTGTTGCTGTGGGTTTCTGTATGGGTCAGGTTCTTTTGGTTGGCATTTCTTTTGGCAGGCTATAGGTAAGATTTCAAAGCCAGAGAATTCCATGTGTATAGGTAGCCACCTAATTCTGAGCCATTTCCTCTCTACTTGCTCACCTGAGCCACATAGGGAAATCTATTTCTTGTCCCTTTTTGAATATGACATGGGAACTTGACTGGTGTAGCAATTTCTATCAGTATCTGTGCAATAATTCACGACTGACTGAGCGAAGTTGGAAAGGGGACAAGCAGCTCTGACCCTTACTAGCCTCAAAGATTCTAAGACAAAAATCTCTTCACGAGAAAAGTAGACATGGGACAACATCAAAACATCAAATTTAACCATCTAAGGACTGTAGGCAGCTCCCAAGGGGCAAATCTAAGACATAGTCAATCATTTTGCCAAGATTTCTTAGGGGATTTGTGGCCATGGCAGTCTGTGACATGCCCTTTGTTAGGGCTTTATGGGGTGTGAATGTGTATAGACATAGAATGAGCCACTCTTCCTTCTAAATAGCAAACCACTGTACCCACACCGATATTTTTAAGTCAACTTAACCACAAAAGGGTGCGTGCCCTTAGAAAGCTTCAAAACTTAGCCTTGCCCTCTAGGGTCTCAACAAAGAATGTTCCACTACACTCATCAGAGGGTTTTGTTGTTCAATTATGGTAAGGCCAACCATTGAGGGGACAAGATCCGTGAAAAGGAAGTTTGCAATGAATGGTTTTCAAAATAGGACATGTCACACCACAAGGGCATGGTTAATGCAGGGAATCCCCCCAGCCATGCAGGAGCAGAGGGAACAAGGGTAAGGCCCTTTGTGTGGTTTTTATGGGGAGGAACAGGGGAAACCAAGAAGGCAAACCTTGGACTGGAGGGTTCCAGTCATCTCAATGGGCATTGGGCACAAGATTGCTTTGCATTGTCCCATATCAAGCTCAGTGACAGGACAAGTTGATAGTGGCCTGGAATATGAGGGGCTAGATAAGAAATGTGACCAGTGATGTAGACTGTGCTGATTGGTTTGTATCTGAAAGGCTTACTTGCAGGCCGGTGATTTATATCTCCAGTGACTGGAGATTGACCCGATTGCCAAAGCATTGGACTACAGAAAATAAAAAGCATGGTTAATATAGCTGATTATGAGTAGTAACCGCTTCCCATACCCTGAAGGGGTGGTCAGAATTGAGAAGGAAGCCCTTTTCTCAAATGGCTATTTTTATCACTGCAAAATAAGTCTAAGGCTTAGAAACATCTGAAAAATTATATGTGTAGGATACTTTACGAAGTAACCCAGAGGAAAGAAAAATGTGCCTCTGGGTACCTCTTTACAATAAATATTAAAATAAAAATGGGCCAACATGTTTCCAGGTATAAATATTTACCAGTTCAGAAACAAAACTGTCCACCCCAAAGTTAGTTACCTTGCACAAACCTAGCAATTTGAAACATATTTATATTGATATGATAATATAATACATTTTAAATCTCTCACATGAATTTCTTACAACATGCTGTGATGTGACTCTGTCTTTTTATGTTGTCTGTTACAGGCATGCACACACACACAAACACACACACACACACACACACACACACACACACCTGCACACAGGCACACAAAGACACAAATCATAAACTGCACAGACAGGCTGCTGTCAGATTTTGCAGACATTCGTTTTTCCCAGTGGAAAGCTTTTCTCCTCTTCCAACTTTGCATTCCATTATATTAAAATGGTCTTAATTCCTTCAACCTTGTGGGCCACATGAGCCATCTGAGTCTGGGAGCATCCATCATGAGGGAAGCAGCAGCTGAATTACGATGAATTGTTGAGGTGTGTGATGCTCTAGACTTGTCAACAGGTGCATAGTGGAAAGCTTTTGTAAAATTACTTTTGGTGCTTTATTCCACTTCTGTGCTTAATTCTCCCTCTACCAAACACAACCCCATTCCCTTTCTTTCTTGTGAATGGAACACAAACTCTTGCAAGTGCCAGGAAAGCCACTGGTTCCCATCCCCATCCCTCACTCCCTTGCATTGAAAGTCGCAGTGTTTGCTCGTGATTCATGGAAGAAAGGAATGTCCTTTGCTGAACACGGAGGCTCAAAGGTTGAGTCCCTGGGATGTATTTAAAGAAGGACTCAGTTGTGTACACGACTCCACTTCGTACTTGGGAAGTCTACACCACTGTTCTCACAGCGTGACCTGGGCCAGAGAACAATGGGAGAAGAAAACAGACCTATTGGATTCAGTGTGTTTCTAAGCATTTCTGGGGCCCCAGAAAGAAACATTACTGGCTTTCTGACAGCATGTAGAATATTTGAAGACAACAACTCCTGCATCTCCAGGGGAAAGGTGGAGCCTGGAATCTGTTGCAAAATATGCAGCTTTGACTGCACCCCACTTGCGAGCTGGGTTACTAGCAGGTTTTAGTAGCCCCACAGAAGGGAAGAACTACTCTGGGGACCTAGAAAAGAGGCCAGTGACAGGAAAGTTTTATTGACAATAAGCAGAAACCTAAGTATGACACATTCCCCTTTCCCAACTCTCTAGATAAACCGTGTGCTCTAGGCTCGCCAGTAAGCTGATCATAAAATAGGAATCGTTGGGGATATTAGAAATAATGTGTCTTTACAGTTATTTTGGCAGGATTTCCACTGTTTGCTAACACAGGACATCGAGGCATAGGATGGGCCCTGCCGGTGGGCTTGCCTGGCTCTCTGTGCTGTTTCTACTTTCACTGTGTGAACACTTGTTTGCAGAATTAAGCCAGAGTGTATCATTAAAGGCAACTTAAATGCACTCCCATTGAGAGGACAATCTAAAAACTACTGATAATAACAATGGGTTTCCTCCTGCATAGTTAAGGCATAGCTAGCTGGGGAATGCCCAATTGTTATCCCACAAACTCTAATAATCTCATATGGGAGGGATGGATCTTGGGGGTTGGGGTGGATTATCACTAAATTGCACAGAGATTCAAAACTACTGAAGTCTCTGACAAAACAA
The DNA here is from genome assembly GCA_004024765.1 of Zapus hudsonius. Taxonomy (NCBI): domain Eukaryota; kingdom Metazoa; phylum Chordata; class Mammalia; order Rodentia; family Dipodidae; genus Zapus; species Zapus hudsonius. The sequence continues at coordinate 13,341 of PVHP010010624.1, read as the reverse complement.
CAGTTATTTTTGCAATTGCTTTGCACTGAAGTAATTAAGTGTGAAAGAAAAGGCAGAGAATGTGTGGAGGTGCTGGAGCATGTGCGCTAGGGGTGGGGGACTGAAAGCAAGCTCCCTGGCCCCTTTCCCTCCCCTGGCATGGCACCTGCCTTCTGGGGTAGTTCTTCTGCCTTTTCACTCCTGCTGTCTTTCCTCCTTACTCTTTTCCTTCCCCCTGTTTCTTGACATCTGGCAATGGTCATGGCCGGTGCTGCTTCCACAAGACAAAGCTCATTCTGAACACTTCACAGACATGTGCACTATAGTGTGTGAAATGCTGATCACAAGTGTTTTGAGGCTTCCCCAAGTAGCTTTGTCTTCAAGAACCAATTTTTTGGTTGCAGGCATTAGGATTCTGAGGTTTGAGACTAAAAAATAAATTCTGTGTGAAAATGCTGTTATTATTATTCTAAGATAAAGGGATCCAATAATGCCACAGTATTGATCCATTATTGTTATGAAAACATTTGGTAGACAAAAGTGTCTCAGGCACTGAGTATAGAGACACATAATAATAGGACAGCCTAGTTCTAGTCCTCCAGCTTCATTTAGGAATACCTACTACTAATGCCTGTTCATGAAGCAATTTCAGTTTAGTCTCATTCTTGTCTCATAAAATAACAGACAATATCTGGTACATTCTCCAAAGTTAAATAGATGCACAAGTGCAATGAAGGTGGGTACTTGTTCAAAGCATGAAGAGAGAAAACTCAAATCTCCAAATTCCCAGCACAACTTTCTGAATACCCTATGAAACAAGAGCCCCAAATTCATGCTGGAATTCAGTGACAGTGTGTTCTGAAGGTGCACAGAGGGCGGAGGAAGCACACAGAATTACAGTAAATAAAAGTGAAGAAATTGGAGCCCTTGGGAATATAAAGTGGTGCAAACACTTTGAGAAACAGTCTGTTGATCTCTCACACCATCACATGCCTGGGCTGGGGATATGGCTCAGTAGATAAAGCACTTACTGCATAAATGTGAGTAACTGAGTTTAGATCCCCAGAACCCACAAAAAGCTGGATGCTACTGCATGGGCATGTATGATCTTGGCACAGCTATAGCAATAGGGCATATGTAGACAGGGGATTTCTCAGAAGTTCACAGGCTAGCCGGCAAGGCAAATATGTCAGTGAACAATCAGACACTGCCTCAAACAAGGTGGAAGGGGAGGACTGACAACTGACCTTGTCCTCCGACCTTGTCATGTGCATTGTGGTCCAGGAGCACCTGCACTTACGTAGGTGAACATGAACACACACACACTTCATACACACAAAAAAGTAAAAGGAAAAATGTTAAATACAGAACTGCCATATGACATTAATTCTACCTAAGGAAAAAAAAATCAAAAAGCATTTGTCCACACACAAACTACTTGTGAACATTGCATAATCTGAATGTTCATAGTAGCATTGTTCTTATTGGCCAATTAGTCCAAATAGCTCAAATATCCTTGGATGGATAGATAAACACATTGTATCCATAAGATTTAGAATTATTCAACAATTAAAGGAAATACTGACACAGTATCCTTAAGAACATTATATTAAGTGAAAGAAGCCAGTGCCAGTTACATAGAAGTTACAAATGGCATGGTTGCATTTATGCAAAATGCCAGGAAAGGCAAATACAAAGATGGAAAGTAAATTTGTGGATTCCTAGGACTGGGAATGAGGAGAATGGGCACCAGTACTAATTAGGGTGAGAAATATGTCCTAAAATTAGATTGTATTGATAATTGCACAACTGTGTGAATATACCCACTGAATTATACATTTGAAATAGATGGATTTTGAATATATGGCTTAAAGCTCATTTGAAGTCGTTAAATTAAAAAGTGTATATGTATGTTTTCCAACTCCAGGCCCAGCTTCTGTTATCAGCAACGATGATGACTCAGCCAGCCCGCTCCACCACATCTCCAATGGGAGTAACACTCCATCCTCTTCAGAGGGAGGCCCCGATGCTGTTATTATTGGAATGACCAAAATTCCCGTTATTGAAAATCCTCAGTACTTTGGCATCACCAACAGTCAGCTCAAGCCAGACACATGTGAGTACAGTGTTCATGTGTATTGACCCGCTGGTCACAGACTTCTTGTATGACGATGTTTTATAAGAGCCCCTAACAAGGCTGGGGACTACTTGAGGATTCTTACACTCTTTGGCCTGTAGACCTTGAGTTGGCTGCTAATGGGATTCTCAGGGGTTATCTTCTGCTGGGATGGGGACTGTGGGAAGATACTGACTTCTCTTGATTCCATTTTTTCAAAATTATTTGTCAACATGAAGCTGTAATAGCATGCTTATCTTGAGTCAGGAAGAGACAGAAAACATAAGTATCATTATAATACACATACATCAGTTATAGATGATGGGCAATTGATGTAACTTAAATCTGGTTTTTTTGGAAGTAATTAAAACGTGGGCTCTGGTAGCCAGAAAGGCTGTTGCACACAAATGGTGTCAGTTTTGAGTAGTTAGTTCTGTGTCCTTTGTTCAGTCCTTATTCCCAGCACAAGACCTTGTTGTAATGCCACAATGGGAAAGAAACACCCCAGCTAATGATGTGCCATGAAGTAGGTTGGCTTATACTTTTGGTAGCTAAATTAGCCATCTGGTTCTACTGGAAAAGCTGGGATATTTCACAGGGTCCCTTTATTCTATCTTCATAGCTATTGCTCAGAAGGACCACTAAAAAGAAAAACACAGTAAACAAACTGGCTTTTCCCACTGGAATTTCAGCCCTTCCTTTATATAACAATAAGAGGCCTTGAGCACATCAGGTAGCTCTGATCTCAGAGGCTTCCTAGGACTGATGAGTGGGTATCTTCTATCTCTTCGCATATTTTACCCTGTCTTAGATGCTACTCTCCTGTCTGTCTTGGAGATAAAGTAATTCAATTGCCAAGTTAGGCTTTGAAGACTGACTTTCTGGTAAAAAATAATTATGGAATTAGAGGGCTTAACAATGAGAATCAGATATCTCTGCATATAAGGAAACATCTGTGCTTCACTCCTGTTTATTTACATTCATGCCAAGGTATGTTTAAAATTGGACTTGAGGCTAAGTATTAGAAAAAAACAGTATTTCAAATGTTTAATGTGAGACTAGACCCCACCAAAGTTTTAAAGTGAGTTTGTCAAAAGACAAGATTAATAGTAAGAGACTTAAAGAATATTGTCACCAGCATGGTGGGGCATGCCTTTATTCTCAGCACTTGGGAGGCTGAGGTTGTTGAATTTCCATAAATTAGAGACCATTCTGGGCTGTAGAGTAAGTTCCATTTCACCCTGGGCTAGATTAGACCCTGCCTCAAAAAAAAAAAAAAACCCCAGAAAAATACAAAGAATATTGAGCTACTTGAACTGTAAGTAGTATTTGAAATCAAGAAGTTATTGATCCCAATACTATAACTATGTGTCAATGTGATAAGTGGAGGCATTGCGTAGAACTAGGCAATCTTTGACAGTCTGACAGTAGGCATCCCCCACAGGTCCTGGAAATGTCCTGCATACATAGCAAGAGTAAGTATGAATCTTGAGGGGAGAACATGTGATCCTTTCAATCGTTCTTTCTAGGAGTGGCATAATTACATTATTTTGACACCACTATCAAGACCCAAATCAGACTTTGTGATGTACATCTATTAGATTGAGGCTGTGTCATACTTCAGGTTAACTAAAACAGCATACCCTCGCAAAGTTTGCTCTCCTTTATGATGGAGGAAAGATAAAGCTTAATAATCAAGTAGAGACAAACAAATGAACAAGAAAGCAATCAAGGCAGCAGAGGAAATACTCTAGAAGAAAGCACGTAATGACTGATGAGTGAGGGTCCACTGAAGTGCTCTGCCCTTAGCAATCCTCTGAGGAGGAAGTCATCTCCCTCATCTCCATCCATGGAGACACTACAAACCTTTCCATTAGTTTTTAAAAAAAACTTGGTTTTGTGGCTTAGCCATTCTGCATCACCATACTTAGAAGGGATCGGAAGAGAGTTGTGGAGACCTGTGGCTTCTGGCTTTTACCTCAGGCTCCAGACAACTGAGCTCCCACTGGCCATTCCTTCCTTCTAATGTCTCATTGAGCCCTTCACCCAAACATTTTTTTTCTGGATTGATATACTCCTTATCTTATACCAGCTGAAATTTTCTTTCTTTCTAGACACCAAGCCCTATGTACTCTTTGGTGATTTTAAGAACACTTAAAAATCATGCATCTTCCATGGATCCTTTTTCAAAGAAATGGGAATGAAGAAGAAATTTGCCTTTCTTTTTCCCTTCACTTTTGTAAACGTCATGCTTTACAGTTATTTTTCACTTCCCTTCAGTGTCTGTGCTGTCTTTTGTTCAGTGAGTATGCGCACCCTTGTGTATGTGTTTCTGAAGTTCTGTTTAGGCAAGATTGTAAGCCCCAGGAAAGTTCCCACTTCACCTGCCAACTAACCCTTAGCAGCACAGATCATGATGAGCCTTTGACTCTCTGTTAACCAGATGTGACTACTGCTGAAATAGTGATTCTCAATGGATTCATAACAAATAAAGATTATTCGCAGTGCTTTTTCATTGGCTTTATTTCACCCACTATAAACACATTCTTTTTTATCTGATGCTCAGAAGAGGCTTGTCCACTAAGATGCAGCTTCAATATCACACAGCTTCACTTTAAAAGCACAACAAATAAAATGCGATAATTAGAGTTCTTTACATGATACAAACATTGTTTCTGTGGAGAATGATGATCAATTATGCCCCTTGACGTATGCTAGTGCTACCAGGAGCTATGTGACAATTGTCATTTGCCAAATTCAGAGAAAGTTTACAGAATTTTAGAGCAATGTGAACAGGGCTGAGTTGCTCCTGAGCACTTTCCAATAGCAAGTCTGTCTACTTTATTGCAGGGCCCAGAGCTTCCCCCAAGACCGCCTGATAATAATTTGGTATTTGGAGGCTCCTGTGTCACTGCAGGAACTAAAGGAGGCTAAAGCCATGCCTGATGGAGGAGAAGAGTCTATGGTTATCTGCAGATTCTGGCCAAACAGCATCTTGAAGTCACTCCTTAGCTTCCATAACCTAGCCAAGCAAGAAGTTGCCTTCCCAGGACAAAACAGAGTGCTCTAATGACTAAGTCCTCAAAGTCCTGTGCCACTTAAACTATAGGCCATCTCCTCGACCAATCAGGATGGAAAGATGGAGCTGAGGAGCTCAGCAACATCAAGTCTGGAGTTGGTCTTTAATTCAACTAGTCTGTACAGACATGCTTGAGAGCTACGTCGTGTTACAGCTTGGGGTGGTTTCCCAGTAGGATTTATGAACTCAGCCAAGGGCAGTGTGCTGCTAGCCTCTAGCTTCTCCTCGACTATGGAGAGAGGTTTTGACAATGCAAGAGAAACTTACCTTCTGAAAACCAAGAAACAAGCAGAACATATTAACCAGCAGAACTCCCAAATCATGTCTTGGTTTAATGGGTGGGGATGTATTCTATCCATAGGTTTACTGTCACTCCAAAAAACTGTGTCTTTCCCAGAGAAGCCCTGTAAATTAACTGGGGTCCTAGGCCTTGTGCCTAAATTCTATTAGGACATTCTTTAAATATGTACTGTATGTGATTGTCTTGCACAGCACGTCTTCTATGTACACCTAGGGCTAGTGGTAAATCACAGAGGCAGATGCATATAACAAATTCTAATTTTGTTCCACTTTCACAAAGTTCTAACAAAATGGATATTTATTGCCTTCCTCCACTATGTGCCATATTTTTCCAGATATTAGTGTGTGTGTGTGTTTCCACTGCTCACATGCTCATAGATAAGCACATATACACAGACCAGCTATAGTGAAGAGAATAAGATGTTATAAAGGGAGTGAATGCATGAACAGTAGTTGAAAATATCACACAGAGTTCCCATCCTGCTCCTAACTGCTGTGTCCACATTGTCATTCTGTTACTAACAAAGGCAAGAGATACTTTTCAAAAATCTACAGAGGCTTTCAAGATATTGGCAACATTACTTTGAGTACCCATGAGCAAAAATTCAGATTGCACTGGGGACTCCAGCTTATGAGAGAAAGCACTAGGGTTCCCAGAGCCCATGTGGCTTCCAGACTTTTGTGCCATTGTATGACTGTGGGCCATTTCATGGTCAGGTAGAAACAATTGCTCTGACGCTTTCTCCTATCCTTTACCTATTAATTTTTTTCTTTCAAAATGGATTCTCCTCTAAGCATTTAACTGGCCAAATAATAGTTTATTTGGGAACTGTTTGTATGCCTTTTGAAGACTATGGCCTGCACTTTAAAAACAAGTGGAGTCTGTTCTGCCCAGGATGAGCATTAGGACAGAAAGAATGTGGTTGTTTTAGGATCTGTGGAACTTGCTCTGTTTATGACACATTGGGTTGGTGACTCATCCTGTGGGGTCTGTCATGGCATGTTGTTCACATTCTATAGATTCCCATACAGCTCTCCCTCTTGGTGACATAGTCCCCAATTGCTAAGTACAACAATATGATATGATATTGGCTTTCAACTCCAATGGAGACAGAAAGAAACTATCAAATACTGCTTTACAAACTCTCATTCCATAGAAGACAGGAAAGGAATACATACTGCATAATTCCATTTAAAATGTAAGCCATACTGTCAACTTCTCTGAGCTGAAGATTTGTTGGCAAGCCATATTCAAGCATATTCACAACTAAGTAAGGCATGTCATTGACCAAAGGATAATATTGCTATCAAAAAAGTAAATGCCTAACACCCCATTATCAGGAACTTGGATATCCTGGTGGAAACACTCTACTCCTATGTTTGATAGCTGAGAAGGAAATGATAATTATAGATCCAGGTTGGGGAGACTGTTTATTTCTTGCATAGTGAGCTAACCCAGATGGAGCACGCACCCTGCACACATTAAACTTTTCTGTCCAGTTTTGCCAAATCCCCAGTGATGAGCACATCCCACCAGACGGAGGCCCTCATGCATCAGTTCTGGATGTGGCCCGAGCTGCACCTCATCGAGTTGTGATCCACTTTGGTTTCAGCTTGGCCACTGGTGCATGAGCCAGCAGACTGTGCCCCAGGACTAGCTCAGCAAACACCAATCCAGACTCTCCCCCATGTTGCTAAGAAGTGCCTGCTACCCAGATGCTCAGAACACTTGTGTGCCCCTGAGGGTTCAGTAGAGATGAACTGAAGCTTGTGATGCTCAGGCCTTGATGGCAGCTCCCTCCTGGGAAGTGCAGATTCTCTGGGTTTTTGCCAATTCTGCCAGCATGGCTTCTTCTAGGATCACATGACCCTGCAAGTCTTCTGTGCTGCCCTTATGTGCAGTGAGTTTGCACTAGTGTTTGCTTGATGTGTTTGCTTTCTTTTTGTTGAGCACTCTCTTCTCTTCCAAGGAGGGTAGTAAAAAAAAAAGACACCCATTTTGCAACATGCCACAAATAAGAAAGACCTAGAGAGAGAACTGCTTCCTTTGAGTGTTCATGCGCATGCAGGTGCACCTGAGCGTGTTGGGAATGTGTGTGGAGGTCAGAGGATCTCACAGTGGTTGTTCCTCGGGCACCATTCACTTTCTAGAGTCAGGGTCTCTCATTGGCCTGAAGGCTGACAACTAGGCTTGATTGGCTGGCCAATGAGCCCCAGAAGTTGTCTTTCTCTGCTTCCCTAGCGTTGGGATTATAGGTGCTTGCTGCTACATCTGCCTTTCTGTGTGCGTGTGGGTATGGAGTGATTCAGGGGATTGAACTCAGATTCTCATACTTGCCGGGCAAGCATTTAACTGACTGAGCTATCTCTCCAGCTCAAGAGAACTACTTCTTACCACAATCTAGTATTGCCATGTACACATAGGCAATTTCATTGCTTGGATTCAGACCCAAAATGCAAGTGGGAGCCATGATAACCCATTTCTGCTTCGGTGGCTGCTTTGCATTGCTGGAAAAATGCTGTGTGTTTTTGCTGGTGGTCAGAGCTTGGGTTCTTTTGGTTCACATGGAGGGGAAGATGAGAAGACAGGATATATAGCCAAAAAGAAAAAGGGAAGAGAAAGGAAGCATAGGTGTTAGGGTGAGTGTCCATCCACATTTTTCTAAGTCCAGTGCAATTCCCACAGTGTGAAGTTAAATTTTAAAACTAAGAAATTTTTAGGCAATCACAATAAACTGGTCATGCCAATTGGTATAAGACTGATGATTTCTGCTAGTGAGACAGAATTATGTCTTAATCACCCAAAATGCCTTCAGGTGCTCTGACACAAGATAAAGTAAAATAAGAATCAGTGGTATAGTATAAAATTTGTAAGGTAAAAGAAACAAAGATGAAAAATTTAAATTGCCCATAATTCTAACAGATAGCTATAACTTCTGAGATGATTTGGACATGTATATTTTTAGTCTTATGAATATCTTATGGAAATCTTATAAAGTAAAATGATATGTGCCCCTGCCTTTATTTGCAGTATTTGTAAATACTTCTGTAGTAATGGTGGATTTGTTGCAAAGTCTGCAGGAAACACACCAGTTATGAAATTCCCAGTTTCATGTTTTCTATTTGCTTGACAATGCACACAGGTTGAGCAGACCTGTGAGGCTGGGCATAGCCAGCACATCAGGTCTGGTGGAGATGTATCTGAAACTGTAGTGGAAGTCATCTCTCACATGGTGTTCCAGAGGAGATGGGACAGTGTTGTGACTTGAGAAGCCTCAAAAAGCAAGAAGATCATTCGTCTGACAAGCCAGACTGAGAGCCCAAGTTTAGGGTCAATACGGGAAATGACTCCAAGTACAATTTGTTCAACAAAGCTGATTCGGTCTCCCAGTTCTTTCCCTAACTCTGTAGCTTGTTAGCTCCTTTTAGGAAGCTGAGTGTGCTGGATTTTAAGATGCCAGCTTGGTTACATCTGATATATTTCCAATATCCAGGGATTTCTTTTCTACCCCTCACAATCCCTTGGACTGCTCAAAGACCTCTGATAAGCCAGGAATCTCACTTTGGTCATTTGTTCTTACTTAAATTTAATGGACTTAGTCACTCAGTGACTTTTTTCAGCATAAAGTTTCTTATTGGACTGCTTACTGCTTTAGGTATGTGATCCTAGCCCCAGGCTATCACAAGGGGGACCTGTATAACATCATGGTATACAATAGAATTCTGGTGCTGATATTTTTGCATAATAATATTTTTAAAGTAGTGTAGCTTTTTCGTTTTGTTTTTCTTTTTTAATATTTTATTTATTTGAGAGAGAGAGAGAGAGAGAGAGAGAGAGAGAGAGAGAGAGAGAGAGGCAGACAAAGAGAGAGAATGGGCACACCAGGGCCTCCAGCCACTGCAAATGAACTCGACATATGCGCCCTCTTTTGCATCTGGCTTTATATGGGCACTGGTGAATCAAACTCTGGTCCTTCTGCATTGCAGGCAAACTCTGTAACTGCTAAGCCATCTCTTCAGCCCAGCATAATAATATTAAGGTTGACAAATTCTAAATCAGACAGTGTAGTGGGACCTATAATACTAGCATGCTTATGGCAAGACAGGGAGTGGAGACAGGAGAATCCTGGGAGCTTGCAGACCAGCTAGCCTGTGAAATGCAGCAGTGAACAATAACAGACTTCTACATATGTGCACAATGGAGCACATGTGTTCATATGAACTTACACACACACAGCCCTACAAAAGTTTGACAGATTACAAAAGTTCATAACAAACACAGTCCCATGATTTATAAGAGATTAGAACTGTGTGATTTGGGGAAAATGGTATGGAAGAATCCTAGAACAAAAACAATATTTGAGGCCTAATCTAATTTCTAGATTATTTTTGTCATCTATTATATGTACTCTATGTTCTCATCAGTTCCACAGTAAGTAGGTAGATGTCAATATTCTTGCTATCCTGTGACTTTCATTTAGCACATGTACTTGACCATACAACTGAGTTTTTAATGCATTAAAGTGGAACCCAAGCTCATTATTAGATAATGATGCCATTTAGCCTGAGTGCCATATTCCTAATGTCCCAATAAAGTGGTTAGTACAGAAAGGACAGGAAAAAAGGCCCACACTATGTAATTATAAAACAGCTAGTTTTTACTTTAGGGAATGTTTTTACCATAGAGATTACATGATGTGTCTACTTGTAAAATAAGTAGACATGCCATCACTGTGCAGACAAACGTGTTCCTCCTCTCCTGTAGGAGGAATGGACTTCCAGGTCCATGTAGAGTTTTATGTTCAATTTTCATCCCTACTGCTAGCCCTTTGCTCCTAGAGAGTTTACTCATTTTTATTGATTTTTTTAATTGTTGTATGTATGTCTTTAAGTGACTTAGCAATTGACCAGGCTATAGTGTCTTATGTTCTGCTATGATGAAAGGTCTTACATTTCTCTATCCTGAGTTGACTTTAGTGAACCCATTTTATCCTTCCACTCTCCCTCCTTTATTTTCTATCTTGGGGTTTGAGAACTATGATGCTAATATTCACACCTCTTCCTGATTCCTACTTCCATCAATGCCCTTTTCAGAGTTCCACAGGAAAAATTATGAGCAGACCCAGCCTTACCTAGATGGTTAGTCTTTGTTTTCAAGGACTGTTGTAGGGTATATGTTTAGGGTGTTGCTATCCTTTGAGTATATGGCAAAATCCCTCTACTTACATGTAAGGCTTCTCTTATATTTATTTTCATAGTTAGATATTGGTTTGAAATAGGAAAACACTCATGTTATCAGGAAGATATTGGTAATGATTTTCTAAGCTTTAGATTTCTGAACTTTGGGGAAGGAGACAATGGCTAAGTAGCCAAGGGAATGAGATTATGGCTCACTTCCGGAATTATGCTTCTCCTCTGGGCATGTGTGTACTTTGCTGTTTCCTGCTTCTTATCCCCCAGGTTTTAATCAGCAAGGACCTTAGCTCCATCTGTGCCCAACAGTCAATCCATGGGAGAGTCCTTGCTGTTACCATCCCCATGCGTTCTTCCTTGTTTCTCTTTGAACAGATTCACATTGTCTAATAGGTAGCTTTGGCGTCTCTTTTTGTCCCAGCATGAAGTCAAGCTTTGGTGTGGTGGGAGGCAACTTTTGGTTTCCAAGATCAATTGTGATGTACCCCTCCCATTCCGCATTCACTTTGGAGAGAGTGGGTTTTGAGTGGGTGGGTTTGGATTGGTGTTCCTGAAGGAAGCCCTCCTGCTAACAGGAACCATATCTGGTTGTTATTGTGATCCTTGCTGTAAAGTCTTGTTCCTGCCCCACTGTGGGCCAGAAACCTTGTATTTCCAGGGCATGGATATCCCTTTCCATTTCTTCATAGAGTTGCTCTCATCCATTCTGTCTTCTGAGGCTACGCCAGTTCTGCTGGGTTGGGATGAGAAGGGACAATGTTGATGGCTAAGGGTTGCTTGACTTTATTTCCCACTCTCCTACCTTCCGCAATAGAGTAGAGACAAAACATCGTGTGTACTTCTTACTCTGCTCAACAACTCCAAAGCCTATGCACATGTGTGTATGAGTGATCAGTGGGACCTGGAAGTCTTTATCATATTGACATGTAAATGCAAATGAGATCTCTTTTCCTGGAACTGTAATGTAGTTGATCATTCAGAACCAAGCACATATACCAATAAAGACAAGAGTATCACACCCATGGTCTCCATTGCCTGGTTTTGTCATTGAACAATTGTAGGCTTGAGAATGTAATTCAGTGTTGAGATTCCTGAAAGCACTCCAAACAATTCTCTGGAAGTGGTCACCATTGGTTGCTGACTTGTATCTTCATTGTTCCTCTAGAGTTCTTGTAAGCCATCCCCCGTCCTTTACATAGGACCCAAAACTAAGATTATGAAGACATCTCCGAAGCACAAAATTTCAAGGGAAACTAAAACCTCTGTAGGCAAGATTAATAATATTTTCCTGCCACATTTTAAACAAGAAAAATAAATACAAAAATATGTCATACAAATATTATTATTATTTTTACAAAAAGCACCCCAATTCCAATAGGACCAGGAAGAGAGAAAGAGGACAGTCCTTTAAGTTCAGAGTTAGATCCTATCTTTCTATAAAATTCTGATTTTTTTCATGGTAATTTACACATATTTTTTAAATATTGCCTTGAGCAATTAATAACTTCAATGATTAGAGAATTTTTGATGTTCCCTTAAACTTCATACACAAAATATGAATTCCACTTCTTGTATCCTAACTGGCCTTGGATGCTAGGTTCCTGTGGCTTTAATCTTTTGTGTAAACCTTGGACATCGGCAGAGCTCTGTTTTGTATACTTAAATGGATCAGCTACTTAGCTGTCAGGGTTCTCTCCCTTCCTATGCTTCTGGCTTACCTGTTCTTCCTCACATTCACTCCCCTATGCTCTGAGTCTGGAGAGACATTCCCAGGCAAGCTCCCTTTTACTCTGCCAGCCTCGGCATTTGCAGTTCAAGATTCTATGTTATCTCATGAAGTATCTGAGAGCCAGCACCACTCCTCTTCTCATTGCATTTTTAAAAATATAACCTACTTGAGCAGAAAATGTATGTGGCAGAGAGAGTGAGGAGAGAAGAGAGAGAAGGTGAGCAAGAGGAGAGCTTAGGGGCAAGGTGGGAGATAAGGGAAGGAGATAGATTGTTTCAGAAAGGATGAAAGTATGGAAGGGTTAAGGAAACATATCAGTAAATGTAAGAAATCATCTGGGGGAGTTAGGTAAAATATATTTAATAAGTGAAATTCTTTTATCAAATCATACATTATTTTATTTGCCCACATTTAGAGTAGTTTCACTGTAACATTTGCTAGATTAAAGATGCAATATTTGAATTTTAGAGTATGCTACATTCACTCAGCCTAGTCCTTAAGACCATGAATACCTTCTATAATGTCTGCATTCATTACTTTTAAGTAACCTGCATCTAATACACACCCACCTTTTATGTACCAGACTCCACGAGCCACATTTTCATATTAAAAATAATCACTATCAATGTCAATAAATATTACCACTATTATGCAATATTAATATAATGTAATAAATATATATGTGTAGCCATTACATATTGGCAATGTATGAGTATATAGTCAAAATGAATGTATAAATAAAAATAGTAAAGTTAAATAATTAGACTACAATTCCTCCTGCAGAGTAAGAACATCACACCAGATGAGCAAGGGTGGCATTGTCTTGGCACAGCACCTCTCGTGGGAGCTTGTGAGGCTGACTGTGGTGCCCTCATCTGCCCACACGAAGGCCCAGCACTGCAGGCCTCAGGCCCCTCTTGTGCGATGGCTGCCGGCTCTTGACAC